>VDFB02198893.1:0-13440 GCA_007258455.2 Sequoia sempervirens | reverse complement strand
GGGTTTTAGCGACTATCGGCGGACTTCGTCTCCATATGGCGGTTACCAGGGGACTCCCACCCATGAGTACCAAGGGACTCCAGTGCACAGAGGGCCAGTACCCGACTCTCCACAAAGATCAGATGTGGGCAGCTCACAGTAGAGTGGGCAGATGCAGGACATTGATGATTGTTTTGGCAAATACAGGATGGATGTTTTTATTTATGTTGCCAGAGGTCAGAGGTGATCGACATCTCTAGGTTTTGTATCTTATTTGGTGATATATGATGGAGATGCATTGTATTATGATAGGATGTTTATTATTTTGATTATGTGAGGGCCTTTATTGACACTAGGCATGATATTTCTTTTATGTGGCTATATGGGATGATTTATGATGTGGTTTCATATATATACACATGTTTATATAGAGGAATGATTTATGCTTTATGATTATGTTTTATGGATGCACATGTTCATGTGGATGGATGATTTATGTAGATGTTTTTATGATTTATGATTTATAGATGCACTTGTATGTCATTATGATTATGATGATGGATGTACAGTTATTTATGAAAATGGATAATTGTGTACGTTTTATGATATATGATTTATGGATGTATATATTTATGTGGATGAGTGATTATGTAAATGCTTTTATGATTATGATTTATGGATGCACATGTTCATGTGGATGGACGATTTATGTAAATGCTTTTATGATTTATGATCTATGGATGCACATGTGGATGTACGATTTATGCATGTTTTTATGATTTATGATTTATGGATGCACATGTTTATGTGGAAAATGAATGAAAGGTGAATGTTTATAATGCACTTAAGTGTCAATAAAGACTGTTATGAGAATGCGGATAGGCGATAGGTGCATGGAAGAGTGCATTTGCCAAAAAAACCATTAATATCCTGAGGGGAAGAGGACTCAAGAGGAAAAAGAATGAGATTACTTGCACAACCCAAATCATAAGTCATGGTAATGGTCATGATGGAAATGAAGGATGTATGCGAAGTGATGAAAATGCAATGAAAATGAGATTTTGCCATCCTTGGAGCATTGATTTTTACTATAGCGTTGGATACCAAGTACCTTGATATGGAAGATCAAGGCGAATGAGTATTCTACGCATGAAACAAACACAACAAACAAGAAGGTTATCCCAACACCCCGAAGTCGCGATGACCTTGGTTGGGCCCGATGTTGAGATAACCACAAACACACAAAGTTGTTCCAGCGTAACATAAGACTTTAGAGATCTTGGTGGGTCTTACGAGGGATAACTGAGAAGAAAACAATCAAAACAAATGATCAAGGTATGCCCCCATGTCAGCAAGTCAAGGTACGCCATGGTATGGTGGACCAAGGCGACCCTGACAAGTGATGGTAAGGAACCCAAATGATAAACAAAAGTCAAATGCATCAAGAGATCACAATCAAAACAACAGGTCCTTTGCCATAGGATCAAGGTGATGGATGGGATTGATGAGGTCTGCTAGGAAGGATTCATCCTATTGAGACCAAAGATGGATGCTAAAATAGAATGACCCAGTTGACACAGGATATTACCCAGGGACAAGATCTTGTAACACGAGGGAATTTTGTTTATTAAGAACTGGTTAGATGTGGGCATAACTTGATGAGGAAGCACAAAAAACTGACACAACCTACAAACCTAGGGGCTCGGGGGCCGATCATAGATTAGCCTTGCCTACGTGAAAGCGCAGAGCCCTCGTAGTTCCAGAAAAGACCGTGGATAAAGCGAAAAAGGAGACAATGATGACCGATGATGATGGACAAATGCCCCAGGGGTGAATCAAATGATCAACCTTGCCTATGTGACAATGCAGGGGCAACGTAGTTCGATTGACGGACGTGACATGATGTGATCTAGGTGAAGACCGACACGATGGATGATCCTACATGATGACATGGACCGATTGACAAAGGGAAGGAATGACGTAAGCTCAAAGTGGGATACTGAAAATCTCAGAATGGGGAATAGTCTAGATGGGTCGTCCAATGCTCAATTAATATATACCAAGTGGCCCAGGATGAGATGGGGAGGACAATAGCGCAGATGAAAGTATTTAATAACTAGGATGTCCGGTAGATAATGATTAAGCCCTCTATGGATGACGCCTGCTACTAGGTTTTCACCATCTATACCTATCCAAGGCGCCACCAAGAGGTGGTTTTCACCATAGGACGAACTTATTTTTCTTTACTATTTTTAATTGATTTTATGATTTTTTTTATTTTTATTTTTTATTTTTTTGACTTTTTTTGGATTTTTTAATTTTTTTGACTTTTTTGACTTGGAGGGGTTACCAAGTGGATTTAGGTGTAGAAATTATTTAGATGCATGATATTGATGGGTTTGTCAAGGGGTTCTCCTTCAAGAGTAGTCAACCTGTATGCCCCAGATCCATATTTAGCGGCTATGATATAGGGTCCCAACCAATTTGCCTCATATTTTCCTTTCTTGTCTCGGTCTTGTTGAGTGCGCTGGTTCTCCTTAAGAACAAGCTCACCCACCTAGAATTGTCGAGGATGAACCTTCTTATTGTAATTATGTTTGAGGCGATTTTGGTATACTTGCAGATGATCATAGGCTTTTATTCTTCGTTCATCCAATAATTCCAGCTGTGCAAGCCATGCAACTCGAGCATCTTCTTTGCTGATAAGATTCTTCAGATAAATCCTCAATGATGGAAGTTCAACTTCGATTGGCAAGACGGCTTCAACACCAGACACTAAAGAGTAGGGGGTGGCGCCTGTCGGGGTGTGGATGGATGTGTGATATTCCCAGAGGGCAGGATGAATATGGAGGTGCCAATCTCGTCCAGTGTTATTGACAACCTTTTTAAGGATACGGATAAGGGTTTTATTGGTTGCTTCTGCCTGACCATTACCTTGGGGGTAATAAGGCGTTGACCAACGGTGCTGGATATAGAAGGTGTCACAAAGGTGTTTCATGGCTTGGTTTTTGAAGGGTTTTCCATTATCAGAGAGGATGGTGGACGGGAAACCATATCTACAGAGAATATGGTAGAGGATGAATTTGGAAATCTGAGTACCAGTGATTTGTGAAAGAGGCATTGCTTCCACCCACTTGGTGAAGTACTCAGTGGTGGTAATGATGAAAGTATGGCCATCGGATGATGGTGGGTAAATCTTGCCAATCAAGTCGAAACCCCATTGAGAAAATAGCCATGGTGCCAGGAGGGGTTGAAGATCTTGTGCTGGGGCATGAATCAAATCTGCATGTTGTTTGCATGGAAGATACTTCTTTACAAATTCACAAGCATCGTGTTCCAATGTAGGCCAATAATACCCAGCTCGTAGGATCATTTTGGCCAGAGCCATACCATTTGCATGGGCTCCACAAACACCGCCATGTACTTCCGTTAGTGTAGCATGGGCTTCGGTCTCATTTAGACATCTAAGGAGGATTCCATCATACCTGCGATGGTAAAGCGTATCATCGACGATGACATATCAGGAAGAGTGATGAACGAAGGATTTGCGTTGATTGCGTGTAAGATCTGGGGGTATAATATTATCATGGAGGTAGGTGTAGATGTCTTGGTACCATGGGGAAGTGGGACCCACAATGTCGCACACCATGTCAGTCTTAGGGATATCATATGCTGGGATTAAAAGTTGTTCCACAAGGAACTTGCATTCTGTGCGGTCTTTAGGCATGTCAAGCAGGGAACCAATAGTGGCCATTGCATCAACTGCTTTATTTCGTACCCTAGGAATTTGTTCAAACTGTATAGAGGTGAAATATTTCTTGAAATCATCCACCATGCGCTTGTAGGGTAATAGCTTATCATCCTTGGTTAGGAACTCATCATTAACTTGTTTAATGACTAGCAAAGAATCACCAAAGACTTTCAAATGAGTTATGTGCCACTGCTTCGCAATTCTGAGGCCAATGAGGAGAGCCTCGTATTCTGCCATATTGTTGGTACATGGGAATGCTATCCTGAATGACTTTGGAATGTAGTCACCTTGAGGGGTAACTAATAAAATTCCTGCCCCTGATCCATTGTGTGTATATGATCCATTAAAATATAGTGTCCACATGGCAGTCTCATCAACAGAGAAGACTTATTCATCAGGGAATTCTATGATCAATGGATGAGCATCAACTAAAGGAGCTTCTGCTAACTGATCTGTGATTATTTGTCCTTTAATAGCCTTGCAGTCCACATATTCTATGTTGAATTCACTTAGGAGCATGACCCACTTAGCCATGCGGCCAGTTAGAGTGGTTCTAGACAACAAATACTTCAATGGATCAATTTTGGCAATTAATTTAATTGGATGGCTGAGCATGTAGTGTCAGAATTTCTGTGTGCTGAAGACAAGCACAAGGCAGGCTTTTTCCATGGGGGAGTAGTTTAATTCGTAGCCAACCAATGTCCAACTGATGTAATAGATCGCCCTCTCTTTCGATGATTCATCATGTTGTGCCAACAATGCCCCCAATGTGACTGAAGTGGCAGAGATGTAGAGCAGGAGGGGTTTGCCTGGAATAGGTGGCATCAAGATCAGTGGATGAGCTAAATATTCCTTAATTTTATCGAAACCCATCTGACACTGCTGGTTCCATCGGAAGGTGGAATCTTTTTTAAGAAGATGAGTGAATGGCTAACACTTATCTGCTAGCTGGGCTATGAATCGACAAATGGACTGTATCTTCCCTTGGAGGCTTCTTAACTATTTCAGATTGTGTGGAGGTGGCATGTCTAGGATAGCCTTTACCTTGGCAAGATCAACTTCAATGCCCCTGCGAGAGACTATGAAGCCCAACAACTTTCCTGATGTGACCCCAAAGACACACTTTTTTGGATTTAGCCGCAACTTGTAATGCTTTAACCACTCAAATATCCTTTTCAGGATGGCAGGATGTTCTGCTCATGTTCTGGATTTTCCTAATAGGTCGTCGACATAATCCTCTGTGATGATATGTATGAGGTCATGGAAGATGACCATCATTGCCCTCTGATACGTTTCCCCTGCATTTTTGAGACCAAAGGGCATAACATTGTAACAGAAAGTGCCCCAAGCCATTGTGAAGGCAGTCTTGTGTTGGTCCACAAGTGTGATTCGAATATGATTATAACTAGAGAAGCCATCCATAAGGGATAACATCTCATGTCCTACTGTCAGATCGACCAACATATCAATGTTAGGAAGAGGGAAATCATCTTTTGGGCAGGCTTTGTTAAGATCCCTGAAGTCTGTGCAGACTCGAATGTCTCCATTTGGTTTGGCGACTGGCACTATATTGGAGATCCACTCAGAGTAGTCAATCGGGTCCGATAAAAACCCGCTTCTAGTAACTTCTCCAATTCCTTCTTGACTAACAACGCAACTTGTGGATGCATCTTGCGGAGCTTTTTTTTGACAGGCTTGGCGTCTGGGCGAATGTCCAAGTGATGAACCACTAAAGTGGGGTCTAAGCCCGGTGCATGTCCGAGTAATGACCAAGCAAAGCTAATGATTCCCTGAGCAACCGCATGACCTGGATACTCTTTGCTTTTGAGAGTGACTTAGCTACATAGGTGATTTTAGGACTTTCAGTAGTTCCCAGATTAACTTCTTGAGTCTCTTCAATCAGAATAGATGATCGGGCAAATAATTGAGTTTCCATAAGGGGAAGATGAACATCTCCATCTTCAAAGACTTCGTGGTTTTCACCATCGATGCGCTCCCTTTATTTTTACTTTTTCAAGGTCGAAGTGCCTTAGAGCAGGTTTTCACTAGATGACCACTTTTATTTTTCTTATTCTTATTTTTGTGACTGGAGTCTTCATCCTCCCCCAATCCCATAAGGTTGACATATGTATCCGCAGACATACTAACAAGTGTGCTATTATGTAGGTCCCAATCAATAAGCTCAGGGTGACAAAGGGATAGGCTAATAGTGTAGATGGATAGGCATTTGAACATGGATGATAAGTCAGTGTGATTGACATCATCATACACACGTATGATGGATTCCTCCTTGGGTATGTCTTCCAATGAGCCATTGTCCACCTGAGACACTATCAGGGCATTAGGACGATGTTTCGTGGCCTTTTGCTTTCTCAATATACCTAATGCCTGCTTTTTGGTAGCTGTGACATATCAATGGGTTGCACCCGCCCTTGCTCTTCTTTACCTAGGCCCCTGCCTTGATAGTTATGTTTTTCCATGAACTTTGTTGGCCAGGGGTACTTTTCTTGAAAATATTCCATTAGAGGAGTTTCTGGTTCGGGCTCTTCTCAGTAGACCCATTGGCTTATGTCCCTCTCGCATCTATCTGACACTTGGGGACCAAAGTGGTGGTAGGGATTCCTACCAATCGGCTATGACAATCTTGTATTCCTTGAGAAGCATGGTTAGTTTGACCATACTTCAGGTGGTGAAGGGTGGCATGGTTGCTAAGCATTAAGAGGTATGCATTGCATCCTGCCACACCCTTTGTCAATGATCGACTTTGGTGACCGTAGGGATCGGGGATGGATGATGATTGGGATGCCCCCATTTCAACCCCAGGACAATAATGTAAGTGGGGAAATGACACTTCTAAAGTGCGGCAATATTCAAATGGTTGGGAGTCAGCATAACTGGTGACTTCTTGTCCATTGACTGGGAATTTTAGGCACTGATGGTATGTGGAGGGGACGACTTGCATAGCATGGAGCCACAGATGACCGAGGAGGAGATTATATGGCAAGTCCAGATCAAGGACATGACAGGTAATGTACTGAACCACAGGTCCCACATGGATAGGAAGATTGATAATCCCTTCTGAATTCCTTTCTGCATTATCATAGGCTTTGATTGTGATGACCTGATTACTTAAATCCACTTGAGTATACCCCACCTATTTTATGAATTTCAAAGTACACAAATTGAGGGCAGAGCCATTATCTACCAAGACTCTTTTTATTTTATGGCGAGCAACCACGACTTCGATATGTAAGGGGTGATTATGATTGACATCGATGTTTGGCATATTGTTTTGGCTGAAGTGCAGGTGATGAGACAAAGCCAAGTGTCCCACCAAAGCTTGGAATTGTGTGGGGTCGATATCATTTGGCACATGGCTCGGTGGCTCCTCACATGGAGGGATGGATGTACCGAGGAAGACTTAAGAAAATCCAAAATGGATATATGAGCAGGGGTCTTTCTTAAGTGATCAAGGATGTTGTATTGAGAGCTTACAGGAGTTGATTGGGCGGGTGCAGAGGCTACAGGGGTAGTGATGCGGGCTCGTTGTGTAGTAACAACACATTGAGGGTCTTTAGCTTTGACATGTATCATGGATACATGAGGTTCTACCTGTTCAATGTAATGAATAATACCCTCGTAATTAAGGGGTACATTATTATAGCTCACGTTATTTGTGATGTTGTTTTGAGGATTATTGTTGGAGGTGCTCGGGCCTTGAATAGCGGTCATGCTTTGATATATCTGCAATTGGGCATTGAGTAATTTTGTTTGACTGGGTCAAATTCGGATATCACTTTCTACCTATGAGACCTAATTTAGTTTTAGACTCTATTAATTTGCCCAAAGAGTGTCCTTGATTTTAAGGAACTCTACAATATTCATTTTCCCCAAACCATGGCTTAGGCTTGACTACGAAAGTGGCTTGGCATGTGGCACGGATCGATAGTTGATCTATAACAGCCTTATTGAAGACGCATGCTCAGAGGTTCTCCTAATTGGAGCATACCGGCATTTAGTGTTCTCTTGATTATTTTGATTGACCTAAGTTAGAGGATCGTGTCCCCTCAAGGGTACGACATATGTAGTCATATGGATTGTTGTTGGGTTCTGGATGTTTTAGCCACGCGGGACATGCTTAGTATCAGAATATCATTGATTTACTGCATTTTTGTTCTTGTTCCAAAATGTGGCCTGAATGACCTCTCCTTATCTTGATTATATATTTTGATGTGCCCTTGGCAACGTGAGGGCACTTTCAAGGGATGGGTCCCTTCTACCAAGCAAAGTGGCATTTGTAAATGTAATCTAAAGTTATGAGCCATGTCAGGATGAGAGTTATCCACGAAGAGGGTGATCATATCCTTTTCTTTCAAAGGGGTTTTCATTTGGCTTGCTAAGGCACACCACCTTTAGAGGTAGTTAGTAAAGGTTTCCCCTTCACATTGTTTCTCTTTGAGGAGATCCAAGGTATCGGTGTCTTTCTCCAAATTGAAGGAGAAGTAGGAGACAAACTTTTCCGACAAGTCTGTAAAAGATTTTATGGATCCTTTTTCGAGGGTCATGAACCACCCTAGGGTGTTGCTTGCTAGACTATGAGGGAACAGGCGCAAGAGATAGTTCTCATTGTGGATAACTTCTTGACACTGGGAGTAAAACTCCTGCAAGTGGGCCTTAGGATCTTTGTTCCCCTTATATTTGTCAAACTTTGGCATCTCAAAATGTTTGGGGAAGGGAATCAATGAGATGGAGGGATCAAATGAATATGGGCATATATCCTCAAACTTGAATGATTGTTTGCCAGTCCCTGCCTGAAGATCTTTCAGAGCGGCTTTGATTTCTAGTATGTTTGCACTAGTTGGTGTGTTGGATGGGTATTGATGGTAGGATGATTATGGATTTTGAGATGATGCTTGAAGATGGGTGTATGGATAATGAGGAGGCAGTATCTCCTGCTGATACGCCAAGGGACCTTGTTGATAAAGAGGTTGTTGTTGCGAGGCGGGATATGGATTGGTTGGGTAGTTATGGGTGGCGTACTATTGGGAGGTATGGAGAAGGTGTTGTTGATTGGTCTGTGGATATTGGGGGTGCTGATGTGACTGTTGCAAGGCCACATAGGATGGTTGTTGATATTGTTGTTGGTTATAATAATTGTAATGATGGGGTGGTTGTTGATGCATTGTTGGCAGCTGTGATGGGCGAGATGGGATGTTATGTGGTGGTTGCGCTTGCGGGTGTAAGATGGATGCAAGGAATGGAGATATAGTCGGGGCTGAAGGCAGAGGTTGATTTCCTTACGGTTGATGCAGTGGCGGTTGTGTTGAAAATAAAGGATTGACCAATGGTTGTTGTTGAGGTCGAGGTGCGGCTGAGATGTTTTGTGAGGGGGGTGGTTGAGCACTAGCGGGAGCATAGGATTGGGATGTATTTTGTGGAGGGATGTTGGATTGGGGAGGTGAATGATGGATGGTGGAGTGGATGGAAGGTGGGGTATGGATGTGGATGGAGGGGGGGGCATGGTGGACAGGACAGCCAGTGGGGAATGGTGGATGGATGGATGGAATGTTGCTTCAATTCAGGTTGATGCCAATCTTCTACAGAAGGAACATTGGGGATGTTTGAGCTACTTGGGATGTCATGTGAACCTTGGGGTATATTAGATGTGGAGGTGCCATACTTGGATAAGTCGAAACCTGATGGCAGCTTGACACCTTTGTCAATCAAGTGAGCTAATATTTCCTCGCCATGTTTTTCAAGAAGGCGTTTTGTCATTTGTGCATTAACAGTGTTACTGAAGTGTTCCTTGAATGTGAGTTCAGGTTGATTAGCCATGTTTTCCTCCCCAGGTGGTGACTTGTTTTGACCATCCACGTTGGATTATGATGAGGTACCATTGTGGGGATCATGAGGGATGTTAGTGCCATAGTTAGGATCTGATAAAACATTCATTGTGTTGTTGAGATCTTGAGGGTTGTTTGATTGGGCATTCTGGGCTTGTTGGTCGGCCATCTTCTTTGCTCGTGATCGAGTCTGAATGGGCATGCAAGATGATGAGATGGATCAAGATATTAGGAAGACCTGGATGATGAAAGATTGATTCAATTTGATGGGAGATTAGCTGATGATGATCGGTCAGATCGACGTGGATTGATTTGATGAGATTGGATCAGATTGATTGGTAGACACTGGATTAATCTAGATTTTGGATTTTGATTTGGATAGATTTGATGATGTGGGGGTTGGATAGATTTGATGATTAGGATTGCTTTGAAGACCGAGATCCACAACCGAGTTTAAGAAGGATCCTTGGTAACACTAGGTATTGATTGACGGGCAGATGTATGATAACGACATCGAATCCAAATTGAGATAGAAGCGGATTGATTGGGTCAGAAAGGATGACTGACTTAAGACGGATATCAATCCTAAGTCAGTTACAATGATTATGATTAGGGATGAACACCTAGGTCAACTCGGATGACTACTCTAAAGGGGATTATATGGAACAGCGGAGATCGGAGATGAAAGAGGATTCAGGATGGATGGGGAGCATCTCAGGACAGATGAATGACTCTCAAAACAAGCAAAAGAGTGCTCAGAATGAATGACTCTCAGAATGAGGGGATGAAGACTCAGAACGGACATTTAGATGTTCGTTTAGGATGTTGAATGGTCGTATTGATGTTCAAAACAGAGAGACAAGGGATGCCAAGTGATAATATAGGCTGGCCAAAGGTCAGGTCTGCCATAGCATAAGGTCAGGTCCACCACAGCATGAGGTCAAGTCCACCATAGCATGTGGTCAGGTCCGCCACAACATGCGGTCAGGTCCGCCATAGCATAAGGTCAAGTCCGTCAAAGGATAAGTTTTAAGCCTAATTTTTTTGATGGGCAAGTAAGGAAAAGGACCCAAAATATAGAAAACATGAAAAGATTTGGACAAACTGATAATGATTGGTTTTGCACGAGAAAGACAATTTAGACAGCACAACCCTAAGATTAGTAGAAATGGGTATGGCCAACAAAGTCTTCTACTCTAGGATGAACATGGTTGCTAAGGAGTCCTCGATATACACCCGGTATGTGAGGCCCAAACTGTGAACACCAACCCGTTACAAGTGTGAGTCGAAAACTTTAGCAAGATACTAAAGGCTTGGACCAACTCTTCACGTCATCCTGACGCTTCACCAATTACAACATGGTTGGATTGAGGTACAACTTTCGCTCTCCCCCCTTTATATACCCCGCTAGTACGCGTGGTTGGAATTGTCCCTTGGGGTGATGAAATCCCCAAGCAGGTCCCACTAAGAAAATGAAAATGGGGTGACTCAAAAGACTTGGAAAGCTATGATTTCTCATCACCCAGGATCACCAAATGGTGCAAGGGGATTGGATACATCAAATAGCCTTCCACAAGCATGCCAAACAAGGTTTGTTGACCCCTCTAATTAAACTATGTGCCTAATTTACCAAAGAACAATTGGAAAAAAACTTGAAATTTCACCTTTGGGAGGTCAGGTCCACCAAGGAAGGTTAGGTCTGCCATCGGAGGGTCAGGTCTACCACCGGAGGGTCAGGTCCACCACTGTAGGGTCAAGTCCACCACCGGAAGGTCAGGTCCGCCACCGGAGGGTCAGGTCCGCCACCGGAAGGTCAGGTCCGCCACCGGAGGGTCAGTTCTGTCAATAGAGAGGGCAGGTCCACCACCGGAGGGTCAGGTCCACCACCGGAAGGTCAGGACCACCACTATGTAACTTGGAACTCTGGCTAAAAAAAAATGCAAAACAACAACAAATGTGAGGTAAAGAAAAAGACCCATTTGTATCCCGACCGCATGTAAAATGTGATAGGTCGAATATATAAGTAGAAATCGAAAGGGTGCAAACTAAAGAGTGCAAATAAACACCAAAACAACCTACACCTCAAGATTAGCCTAAGTTGGAATCAACACAAGATAAAAGCAAATAAATGGAACTTTATAATTCCATCTCAAATCGACCTGGTTGGCCCCTTCAATCTTTGATGTGTATGCTCCTTGGATGGCATGATATGCAAACTAGACATGGAGGGATGGGATGGAAATGGATGTGAGTATGAAAATGGCTATGTAGATTGAGAAATAAAATTGCAAGAGTTTGGCTAGCAAAATGATCTCTCCTAAAATGAGAGAAAAGAGGGTATTTATAAGAATTTTGGGAATTCCTAGAAAAGATGGATGGCCAAGATTGAGCCACCAATGATCAAGATGTAGGGCTAAGGTGAGTTGAGAACTCACAAGCCCTCACATCTTGACATGTGGCATGTGATATAGCCCTAAAAAGGTGAAGTGGACATGAGGTGGAAGGATAGTACATGACATGGAGGGGGTACAAAGTACCTTGGGATTGGACAAGATCTCCTAATAAAGGAGGTCCTTTGTCCCCATGTGGGTGAGAGGACATGAGAATTCAAAATTTCAAATATTCCCACAAGATGTGGGTGCTGAATAAAGAACAAAGAGAGTGGACATGTGGGAAGAAGTGAAGGAATTAGTACCCTTTTGAGTGCATTGGGATTAAAGTGAATTAAAAATTCACATGGGGAAGTGGAGTGCCTTGCCCAAAGGGAGAAAGCCTTTAATAAGGTTGACTTAAGGACACATGCCATAAATGGGAAGGGGATTAGGTTGGACTAACCATATGATTAAGGTTGTGCAAGTACTTAATTAGATGGACTAATGACTAATTAGAAGCAAGTGGGAGATTATGGAGGATGTGACCCTAATGATGATTAGGGGTGTACATATGTTAACCATAGTTAATTAGAGGAAGATGAAAGAGTTAAGATGGATTAGAGACCAACTTGCAAAAGTTGGAGGATGTGATAATGAGAGAGAAAAGAGGAATTAAAAGAAAATGAATTTTAATTTCAAAAGGGGAATATGACTAAATTAAATAAAATGGTGTATTTATTTAATTTAGAGGAGGAAGAGGGGTAAAGTATTTATTAAATTAAATACTTTATGAACCCTATGTAAGATGCAAGGTATTAATAAAACAAATGATTTAATTAATATTAACAGAGGGGATAAGCAACTGGATGAATAAGGAGACGCCTTTGATCATATGGAAGTGGTCAAATTAAATGTCTATAGGTTTTACAGATTCAGACTGGGGAGGTGATATAGATGACAGGAAAACTACTGGTGGTTATGTTTTTCAGCTTGGGTCAGGTCCAATTACATGGAGCAGCAAAAAACAAACAACTACATCATTGTCCTCATGTGAAGCAGAATATAGAGTAGCAAAAGAAGCTGGAAAGGAAGCAGTTTGGATTTGCAACCTTTTATTTGAGCTTGGTTTTGCACATATTTCAACTACTCCTTTGTATTGTGATAATCAGAGTGCTATCCAATTTGCAAATAATCCTGTTTTTCATGCTAAAACAAAACACATTGAGATTGATGTTCACTATATTTGGGATCTTGTTCAAGCAAATTTTGTTAATCTCCAATTTTGTCCAAGTGAAGACCAAGCAGACATATTTACTAAGAGTATGCTTGAGGCCAAATTTTTGAAACTATGGGGCATGTTAGGCATGATTGAGGTGAACATTAAGGGGGGATAGTAATATAATGTTCCCCTCTCTTTTGATTTTTCTAGCCAATCTTAAGGGGGGATGTTAGAGATAGTTAAGATTGTCTAAAAATAAAATAATATTTCTAGAAT
>VDFB02198892.1:0-10159 GCA_007258455.2 Sequoia sempervirens | reverse complement strand
TGTAATTTCTCCCTCAAATTAGATATAAAAATATTAATTAAATTAGAGGTTTCTAGAAGTTCCAGCTGGATTAGAGATTAGGAATTAAGTAAAATTTGGTAAAGTTCTAGAAGTTACTTTTATGTCAACTAGGGTTAGGTAAATTCTAAAAGTTTAGGGTTAGGTAAAATAATAAAAATAATATGTCAGCCTATATTCTAGAATTTTCTTAATGTATCTAAAGTCCTCTATATAAGAGGCAGATGTAAACCATTTTTTATGCAAGCAATTAAATACAAATATTTGGAGCAGCAGCTCGTGTTTATTTGTTTGTGTTTATTTATCAATTGTTGAGTTCATGTTTGCTTATTTGTGTTGATCTGTATCCATCCACCTCCTCATTCTGGCTTTCCATTACGATTTAACTATCTTAAGTGATTAAATTCAAAAGGAAGTGTTATTGCTTCAAGCCGATTGTGAAAATGTATTTGAATGATATAAGTATCTATCATTGATATATAAGTCGTTCAACCATTGGCTAGTCATGAGCAAGTTAATACAGGGGAAATGAAGTTACTGATCCCCACTTTTATTGTGAGTGCGAGGTTCCATAAAAGGATGATGATGATTGCTTTTGAATTGTAAATCCTTATCGTCATTCGAATCCAACCACACTTCAACTTTGTTGTTTGCAATTTTTTTTTTCTATTCGATAGTGAAATCAAACTATGTTAAAAAGAATTTCATAAATGTAAAGTCATCCACAGATCTCAATCAATCTCATTATAGAAGATTATTTTTAGTTCCTTTATGAACTATAGCGGAGGCTAGAAACATTAAACAGTCATTAAACCCGTCCTAAATCAGCCAATCAAATCATGGGGATTTTTTTGCATAGATTTATTTTTAACTATAGCTATGAAAAGTTGCAAGTTTTTTAACCAAAAGTTTTATGCAAAATATTTTGGCAGTCTCTGATTGGCATTGCAGATGGCTTGGAGATGTATTTGCAGCTTCCAATGCAAGAGACCACACGATTTTTGAGGAGGCTCCTGCAAATTGTTAGTGGTTGAAACAACTGGCGATTAGGGTTATGTTAACGATTTGCCATGTTTGTAGTGTTCACACGCAAGGGGAGACGTGGCTGGTTTGTGCGGCATTCATTCAGAGTCCCCGCTTTCTTATCTCCTCTCCATTGATGGCTTCAATATCTTGGTGGACTATTGTTTGGATGATTGCTTTGACATTGAACAACTACAGCCTCTAACCAGGTAACAATTTTCATTCTATTTTGTCTTAGTGCTATTTTTTCCGCTTAAGTTCCTTTAATGTTTTTTTAAACAACAGGGCCCAAAATGGGTAGAAGAATACCCATGTTTGAGAAACCCTAGACATTTCTTGAAATACACTAGAACTTGGATGGAAATCTATGAGCAGAAGTATTGGAAAGAATCTTATCTTTACAACAATGGAAAACTAGCATGTGAGGCTCTTTTTTATTTTGGGTTGGTTAATTCTCACAAAAATCCTAAATATTTATCGAAATGTTTTCAACTTTGTCATGGTTTTTCATTTTTTTCTCATCCTATCTCCTGGCTCCTCTGTCACTGCACATCCGTGCACCCATTACACATTGTGACAGAAATTTTTAAAATGCCAAGATTTTTTTTAAAACACTGTTGGTTTTGTCTGGGATCGCCTAGGTTTATTTAGAACAAACCCATAGTCACCAACATGTGCTCTGATGGAATTAGAAAACTGTTTTTTGCAAGTTCATTTTTTTTTTCTATTGTTTCTATAGGAATACTTGTCCAGATTTGGAGAAAATTGTGTTCAATGTTGAGAGGTCTACTGTGATGAATGAGACAAGAATGACAACTTCTCTTCTTCATCCCCATTTCCACAAATGTTTTATTAATGTAATTTCTCTTTCTTTTCTTGGTATTGCCACAAGTTATTTTAGGTTTTATTTTTTTTATTAACAAATTGTCTAGTGTTGTGGTTGAATGCTTTTCTATTTGTAACATCTGAAAAAGCAACTGCATGGCCTGCTCACTGTGGCCATTCTGAACATAGCTCGTAATCATTGCATTCCATGAGTTCACATTCCTTTGAGTCATTTCATCAAACACATTATGGGCATCCTCTACCTTCCCACATTTGGAACAAGCACTGAGGATGGCGGTTTTTGTTACTTGGTCAGGTTTCATTCCTAGTTTTTGCATCTCGTAAAACAACATTAGACCTTTACAAGCCTATTTTGACCATGCTAACATACACTGCTAAACGATGATGCAATTTCTGATATATATCAGGATTTGGCTTCATGTCAAAGATAATTAGTCTGTGTATTTATATTTTTTAAACCAAAAATAATGGTCAGGCTTCATTAATCTAGAATATGCTGAAGAAAGGGAGTATCGTTGACATTGAAGATTATGCAAACTTAACTTTTTCTCTTTTCTTGCCCAAATTTTTTATCTTCCAAAAATTAGCTGATAGGATTAGTTAGCTAAGGTTTCAATGAAGAATATTTGTCAATCCTATTAGCTTATTGATTTCACTGGGACCAACCGATGATAGGTGGATGGATACAGATCAACACCAATAAGCAAATATAAACTCAGCAATTCATGAATAAACACACAAATAAAACATGAGTTGCTGCTCCAAATATTTGAATTGAATTGCTTGCCCAAAAATGGTTTACATCTGCCTCTTATATAGAGGACTTCAGATACATTTAGAATAATCTAGAATACAGGCTAACATATTATTTTACCTTGGCCGACATAAAATAAGTTTCTAGAATTTACCTAACCCTAAACTTCTAGAATTAATCTAACCCTAGCCGACATAAAAATAACTTCTAGAATTTACCAAATTTTACTTTATTCCTAATCTCTAGTCCAGCTGGAACTTCTAGAAACCTCTAATTCAATTAATATTTTTACATCTCATTTGAGGGAGAAATTGCATTTCCCAACACTCCCCCCTAATTTTGACCTCAAATGCTATTGCATAAATTTCCTTGCTCTTGACTATTGGCTTTGTAAATCCTTTTCTTTGCCTGATATCTTCATGCCTGATGATGCCTTTGTCTTTGTCCAAGTCTTCAAACTTCAAACCATCTCTATGATCTATAGATCTTTTTCCTCAACTCTTTTCAACTCTCATCCCACTGCTGCGGCAGTCATTCAAACTTCAAACTGGAAGTCTTCTTCTCTGCAAACTCACTATCTGTAACTTTCCACCTTCCTTGATGTCTTGTCTTTCCATGATTGCTATCATCTTCAAACTTATTATCAATTATGCCTTTTGAAAACCTTGCTTGAATGCCATCAACTTTCACTTGTGAACTTTTATACTTAAACAAGTTCTTGATCATACCTGTAATTTTCTGCCAACTCGATCCATAAACCCATCCACAATCCATTTTCATACAATCTTCCATAGAATCCTTCTTGCACTCTTTGTTCCAACATCTCTTTTTAGAATGACTCTTCAAACCACAAATACTGCAAGGATGTAGATCCCAACATGTATCCTTTGTATGACCTTTCCTGTTACAATGACAACATTGCACATATTCCATTTCTTTAACAGATTTGGTTACACTTGTAATATTTCCTTTACCTATCACATATCCAAGACCTTCATGCTTTGCCCTCACTATTGTCTTAATTGGCTCTCTCATCCCTTGATCATGCCTTCCTAGTCCTTGTCCTTCGTATCCCATTCTTTCCATGATCTTTAAACCAACATTTTTTTCATTGTCATTACATCTAACAACATTAGCATTTTGACAATTTTTATCACCAATTTCTTCAGCAAAAACACATTTATCAATGCACGAATTCAAATCCTCTGTACTACAAGAAACATCATGAACCAATTTTGACTTCAGACATTCATTGTTTGCAATAAATGATTGATTTAGCTGATTATTTTCTTCTTTCAACAAACAATTCTCCTCTTCTAGTTTCTTCATCTTTTCTTCTAAATCATCAACCAACTTCATTCTTTTTTCCAATTCCTCGTTCTTTGTATTAATCTCATCAAACAATTTTAGTTTTTCTTCAAGCTCTTTATTTTTCTCTCTAAGTTTGCACAATTCCTTCACCTGCAAATTATTTATTTGTTCCACAAACTTTAACCTATCCTCTAGCTCTTCAATTGCCTCTCTAGAATCACTAATTACATTTAAAAGGCTACATTTTTCTACTCCCATTTCTTTTCTTAATTTTGCCAATTCTTTTTCTAAAAAATCTTTTTCACATTGTAAATTTGTATTTTCATTCTTCACCTTTATTAATTCTTCTTCTAAATCTTTTGTTTTCTCTTTCTTTACTCTATCATCTTTTCCCATTGAATCAAACAAATAATCTTATCTTATTTTTATTTTGATTCTGATTTCTTCCTGATAACCTCAATGCTAACACTCCACCAAAATATTCTTGCTTCTTCCTTCCTGCAGCTGTATGGCCAATTTATATTTCACAGAATGATAACTTTTCAAGCACAAATCTTATCAGAGACAACTAATTTTATTTATCTCAGAAAAATATTTGTCTTCCATCCAAACAACACTACTAGCAATTACTCAAACACAACCATTTTTTTATTTAGCCAAAAAATCATATTTTCCTCTATGTTGAATCATAACAGCATTAATAAAAAAAATAGTGATCTACCTTTTTTTTTCTCTTTTCACATCTGTGATTTGCCTTTTGATTTTTGCAGACTCTTTATGCATCCCTTCACTTATGAAGCAACAATTCTGGATTTCATCGAATCTTCTTCTTTTTGAAAAACTGCAATTCTTTCTTTACTTGACAAAGATTCCAAATAATCTCGCATAAAAAAGTCTCTGCAATGCTTATACCAACACCACCTAATTTTCTTAATTCACTTCGACCGGCTCTGATACCAATTTGATAGGGTGGATGGATACAAATCAACATTAATAAGCAAATATAAACTCAACAATTCATGAATAAACACACACACAAATAAAATACGAGTTGCTACTCCAAATACTTGTATTGAATTGCTTACATAGAAAGATTTACATGACTTATTTATATAGAGGACTTTAGATACATTTAGAAAAATCTAGAATATAGGCCAACATATTATTTTACCTTGGCCGACATAAAATAATTTCTAGAATTTACCTAACCCTAAACTTCTAGAATTTATCCAACCCTAACTGACATAAAAATAACTTCTAGAACTTTACCAAATTTTACTTTATTCCTAATCTCTAGTCTAGCAGGAACCTCTAGAAACTTCTAATTTAATTAATAGTTTTACATCTTATTTGAGGGAGAAATTACATTTCCCAACAGTAAAAAGTGAAATGAGAAATCCTTTTGAAAGCCCATCAACCAATGTGAAACCTTACGCAAAGGGCCCATTCAAACCCACATAGTCCTTTTGACAATTTTTGACAAAACCAAGGTCAACAAGTAAAAGGAAAGTAAAATGAGTTATACCAGGGTTTCTTACAATTTACCATAGAGATCTAAAAAGGAGTCATGATTTGTATTATATATAACCATTGGAAAACATGTTTAGGAAAGTTTAAGCAAGAGCTATAGGTTACACTGTAGAGTCTTCTACTGCTAGGATAGATGCTATGAACTAAAAGGAAGAGGACGGCCATATGTGATGAGTTGATTACAATCTCAAGGATGATAAACTTGTAAGCACATGTAGCCAAAAAAACAATTATGCCCATGCCATCTCATTTCATGTGGCATATTTTCCATCTTATTTCATGTGGTACATTGGCGAAACTTTAATAGCATGTTGAAAAAGACAAAATTGGTTCCTCACATGCCCCCCTCCCCATCCTCAACATAAATTGCATGTCATCCTCCTTGACACGCAATATTCAAGAGTGAGTTGATTGTTATAGGTAAGGACAGGCTGCTACTTATTGCATAAGTGTGGACTTATATCGGACATTGACGACAATATTATTGTTAAATGTGCAACTAGCTCATATTTTCTAGGAGGTTCTAAGTTCTCAACAAAGTGCAAGGACGTTGATTTTAATTTATCTTTTGATGGAGACCATAGAGGGGTTTGGGGCCTCCAATGTTTTACAGGTTGTGATGATTTATTCTGTTGAAAGTTAGATGGTATGATGGTGAAGAGTGCTTATACACACAATTTTTGGACTCCTAATCGAGTCCATGAGTTGAATAACACATTAAATAACACTGGGCAGATAGTTTATAATGTGGTAGCGAAAGTTCAACACATACAAGTGTTTATTTACAACCACATCATACTTGATCTCTTTAGGACTTATTTGAAAAAGCAATTCTTCAAAGTTCAAACCAATGAAGACTGGATACACAAGCTACTTCATTTTGCTAGAGGATGATGGTTTATAGTGAGTTATCAATGTAGGGAGAGGCCAAAATAGCTGAAGAGAACAAGGTGAAGCAAAAGGTACTTTATGATAATTGGTAGTTCACTACAATATATGTAATTAAGAATGGCTGCTTAAATTTTTAACTTTGATTTCTAACTTCGATTCAAATTTTGAAGAAATAAAATGCATTCATTCTTCTTTCAAAGCTTTGCATGTAGATTGCAAGCGATTAGATATGGCAGTACAAACTTTCCTAGCCTTAGAGAGATTTATGAGACATTTTACAGCATGCTTCGATAAATAAAACAAATAATTCATAATAGAGACATTGATTTGGAAATCTATGAGCATATTAGACATGTTGCAACAGAAAGGTGGAAACACACTATTTGTAACTTCTTTACATATATGTATTTTTATTATTTAACTTTTTATTTCTATTTATAATTTTAATTGAAATTTTGAAAAAAATTGCATTAACTCTTTGTGTAAATTTTGCATGTAGATACATTTGCAAGTGATTAGATATGCTGATTCAAACTCTCATATCCTTAGAGAGACTTACATGACATTTTACAAACATGTTAAGCTAGATAAAGCAAGCAATTCATATTAGGCACCTTGATTTAGATTTGTATGAGCATATTAGACCTATTGTAACGCAAAGATGGAAGACAATGAACACCCCACTAAATATGGTGCCATGTGTTGTGAAGCATAGGTGGTATAAATTGTACACCATGTGTTAGGAAAGTATGCATTATAGTTCAAAGTTCATCATCTTACCAACCGGTGTGTTAAAAGTTCAACTTTGCATATTTTAGTTTTATGCAATACAGTTATAGCAACCAGATATCACTAGAGTGAGATCAAGAAACGAAGCCAATCTATAGAGAGTTTAGAGACTCAATTGGCTCCTATAGAACCTATTGTAGAGCATAACAATATGGCAGAATAAGAGAGGAACACAAACGTAAGTGATAACTCGGAGGGTCAAGCCAAAAGAAAGTTTGATCTAATGATTGATATGATGGCACAGTTGTTTCACAAGATGGACAGTAATATGAATATGCCTAGACAACTGACAAGAGAAGCAAATGCTTCTAAAGGTAATAATTTGTATGCCATTTAGAGCCACGCACAAAGTATTGTTCTTGTTTCAGCTGCAAGACCAATCCAACCTATCTTTCTAAATAAGGAGGTGGAAGCTCTAGAACCTAAAGCCCAAAACTCACTGTTTGATGATATTATGGCTTGTCATGCAAAATACAGAACTCTTCCTTGGTAGATCCAAAGTAAAATGTCACTCACCAATTATATGAACATGAAGTCTTGAAATGGTTACAGACCTAATCGTAGACAACAAGTCTTTCAAAGAGATGTACAACAAGCTTCAGGGAAGTTGACACTCTCTCCTTATGATGGATCTAACAAATGCACAGCATGTGCATGGGTACAAAAGCTAGATACATATATGTACCTCAAACTGATGACCGAAGATGAAGCAATCAAGTTTGACCTTGCATTTGGAAGGTACTACACGTGTGGTGGTACCATAGTCTAATCACTCAAGGTCACAAATCCATCGACTCATATGATGAATTTTACAAACATTTGATTGAGAGGTTTGATCGAAAGGATCCTGAAGTATATTCCAAAGATTTACCCCAAAATTTAAAATAGTGTGGTTCAATGGAGAATTATGTTACAAAGTTTCAAAAGTTGTTGATGATAGTGTCAGACACCACAAAGAGAAGATTGACTATGCTCTTCATTGAAGGGTTAACTGAATCTCTCAAGAGGATGGTCAAGGCTTTTGAACCACCTACCCTATAAGAGGCCATCAAGCAAGCTTTGGCACTCGAGACTTCCATACCAAAGAATAAGTTCTAGCCAAAGCCTTCATTCCAAAGAAGCCCTTTCTCAAAGATGTAGAGCAAACCAAGAGTTTTCCATCAAGACCACACATTGAGGCAAAGAATGAATTGAGAAGAAATAAGCTTTGTTTCAACTACATGGAGCCATGATCACTTGGACATAGATGTCTTGGGAAAGGACAAGTGCATTACATTGAGGTAAGTTCTAATGATGAATCAAGATCTAAAGAACCATAAACCATAGAGTGAAGAAGAAACTAAACAGGAGTTTGGAGAAGAAGATCAACCAAAAGAGGAAGAGGTTATCTTGGGAGGCACTCTTGCCACACTCTCTAGTACTCTAAGGTACAACCCCTTTTGCATCCATGGGGTCCTACAAGGTCAAAGAGTGACTATACTCATTGACATCAGTGACACTCAATTTCTTTGATGAAGGACTAGTGACCAAGGGAGGCCAAAACAAAGGACTTTAAAGGATTCTATGTTATGTTGGCTGATGATTTCACCATCCAATGCAATAGAAAGATCTCCTAATTGAATCTCAATCTAGGAGGATATGATATGAAGGATGACTTCTATGTTGTCAACATAGGAGACTCGAATATGGTCTTTGGTATCTAGTGGTTGCACTCATTAGGAGAGACCACACAAAGCTTCTAGACTATGGAACTAATGTTTTAGGAGGTAAAAGAAGTGGAACTTTGAGGAATGACAAATAAAGCACCAAGGATTGTATTGGCTAAGAGAATGAAGAGGCTTTTTTGTCATGAGAAAGTTGCATGGGAAACTCAATGTTTGGTGATTGTAACACAACTCGACCAAGGAAAGATGGCATATAATGTGGACTTAAGGATCATTGTGGACAAGCACACTAAAGTATTTGACAACATTCCTATAGAGAGATACTAGACAAAGGCTTTGAGCACATTAGTGAGTTGGAGGAGGGTACTAAGCCTATCATCACTACTCCCTACTGCCACCCTAGGAAACATAAGGAGGAAGTCAAAAAGGCCATTAAGGAACTATTGGAAATGGGGCACATCAAACCCAACTTAAGTCCCTTTACTTCCTTTTTGGTTTTGGTTGAGAAGGAATATGCACAATGTGGATCTGCATCGATCACAACGCACTAAACTGTAGTTAGCAAGAAATAAATAAATAAATAAGTTAATGTGTAATTAGTCCCTGATCGGATGTTATGCACAGTTAGGAGAGTGGGGTACCCCTTCAGGTACCATAACCACCTTTGACTGCACATAAGTTGCCACCGCCTAACCCATCGAGCAAGGATGAGGAAGAGGAGTCAAGTGAGTCTAAAGGGCTAATCGTTGAGATCACCAAGCCTGATGAGATGGACCCAATTGGTATAGTCCAACAATACATAGAGGATCTCCTATCGATGGTGGTGGTGTTGCAAGAGGTTGGAGACATATCCAAACGACTTGACATTGGACAATCCCCATTGGTGGCAAGAGAAGTACAACACATATTGGCATTTGTACAGATAGAGTGTGAAGGGGAATTTGCTTGTTGCTTCAAAGAGCGCTATTTGAGGATGAGGTCTATAAAAGAGTACTTGGTGAAGTGGAAGGACTTACCGATTGAGGATGCTACTTGAGAATGAGCAAATTTTGCAGCATCCATACTTGTGATTGCTTGAGGACAAGCAATCTTGGGGAGGGCGGACTGTAATGTCCCCTTCTTGGCAGTAGTTTCATTTGATGACCGTTAGCCTATTTTAGAGGCTCGTAGGCTAGTCGAAGTAGAATTAGGGTTTCCAATTTTCTAGAAGGTTCCTTCTAAGTTTTCAAGGGTTGCATGTAGGAGTTTGGCATAGGGGATTTCTAGGTCTTTCTGGGTTTTCAAAGGGCTTCAGAATGGCATGCTATATATTTTCACAAAGGACATTTTGGAC
>VDFB02198890.1:0-29257 GCA_007258455.2 Sequoia sempervirens | reverse complement strand
GTCTTGTTTTCATAGGACTAGAGGCTTCCATGTCTCTAAGTTTTGGGATCATTTTTTTATCTTGTTCCTTGTTTTTCCTACAAAGCATATGTTTATGTGGAAATTTGGTTTTTGTCCTCTCTTGTTGCTAAAGGGTGCCTCTATGGTCATAATTTTTTTGTTATCCTTGATGGCTAGGTCTCTTTTAAACTCTTATCTTTCTACCTAGATTTTTTTGATTCTCTATTTGCTATGTGCTCCCTTTCTTAGGTTTGGAGCCATCGGGTCCTCTTCTCAGAGGATGTTGTTTGTTGTTGATGCCCTTTTTGGGTCTTGATGTTCATTTTTCTTGTGGGGATGGCATGTTTTGGCTTGTAGTGGAGTTGCAACTTTGGCTATGTCATGAATGCGTTCTTTTAGCTGGGTGACCTTCAAGTTTTTTCCCTAGATCCCAGATGTTGACGGTTTCTTTGGAAGAGCTATTTATTCATGGAGTGTTTAGTCTTCTCTCGTAGTGGAAGGTTTCTTGTTGGTGGCAGTATTGATTTCTTCACATCACTGATTATTGACTAATGGATGGGTTACTTTTCACGATTTTATTGAAAACCCAAATGAGTTTAAATCTGAAAGTTGTTAAGGAGGCTCTATGGCTATTATTTGGGATTCTTTTCTTGGCCCATAGTTTTTTCTTGGTGCAGAGTTTACCAAAGGATGCTATGATCACTTGTTTGGTTGTTGTGTTGTCTTTCCCCTCAAATCCTATGGAGGTGGATTTCTCTCCTTTTGAGGTGGAATGGGAGGTGAAAGTTTATGGTTCCTCAGTTGCTTTTCCTATTGAGGTGGATGGTGCTCCTATGGAGGTGCAAGTTGAGGGTGCTAGAGATTTCAGGTTGTGATGGACTAACTGGTTGTGACATCCTCTCTAGTAGAGGGGATATCTCTCCTTTAGTGGTGGAGATGGAGTTGGTTTCCTACTACCGGATGAGTTTGTGCTGCATGGAAGCTAATTTCTTGAAAATTTTTATTGTGTATTCCAAGCCCCTATTGAGGTGGGGTGTTTGAACTTATTGGTTTTACTGAGAAACATGATCTTGTTGGTGTTTTACACCATTTTTTTCTCTATTTTTTTTGGGCTCAAATTTGAATGTCTTGAGCCGGTGGTTTGTTGATGCCTAGCTAATTCATGCAGTGCTCAAGTTTATCTAAGGGTTTTAGGTCCCTATTAAAACCTACTTGTAATTGGGTTTAAGGCCCTTTCTAAACCTGATTTGTGCAACTCGTTAGTGTTGTCATTATCTTTATGGCTATTGTTGTTTAGGATGTCGATAGTTTGCATCTTTTATTTTTAGTAGCTCTTTGTTTGGGTTTTAGGTCCCTATAAAACCTATCTATAATAGGTTTCAAGGCCCCATCAAAACTTGTTTTACCCATAATCTAAAACAATTTATGCTTCTAGCATTGTAACCAAAAAAATTAAAAGCCTCTCAAAAAAATTTGTCAAGTATGAGATTGCAAATTTGATAATATTTATTAATTCATTGAAAATTAAAAACACTTTATGATTATATTTTCACTTAATTAATAAATACAATTCAATGTGCATCCTTATACATTTAACAATCATGACAACTCTAGACACCAAAATCTGGGTTAGGCCTACGACTTCAATATTCTTCATAATTCGTATTCTTCAAGGTCATGATTAAATAATGTCAATTATTTAATTATTCTCTATGGTCTTCATTTCTTCTATTAATTAAATAATCTTAATTATTTAATTAATTCACATTTTTCTTTATTCTATCTGATTAATTAAATAAATGCTTTTTATTTAATTATGTTATTAATTTACCTTATCCTTCTTGTCAAATTAAATAAATTCTTATTTAATTTACTATTTATCATACTTCAACTATAATTAAATAAATTATTTTATTTATTTAATTATTCGTTTAAATCCCTTCATCATTTAATTAAATAAATCTTATTTATTTAATTATTCTTCAAATATCGTGTCTCCTGAATTAAATGAATTATTTAATTCATAAATTCTATTTCTAACACATTCTGTACAGATACTGTGTGAGCTATCTAAGCATTCACTCTTTCTACTCGACTACACCCATTTTAATCGCTTAGTTAACTCTCTTGATTTAATGTTCCAAGTGGTATTCTCAGAGGCAATCTCTTCATCAAAATGTACATTCCAATCATCCAGCTCTAACCATTTTGTATTGTATATGCGTGACACTCAATATTCCATTTACTCAATTAAACCTTGTGCAAAATTTAACAAGAGTTGCTTTAATCAATCTTTATCTTTGTCATGCAAAGATAATTCTTTTGTTTTTGAATACCAAACTTGAAGATTAAATCATTTATTTAATAATCTTTAATTCTATTTCTAATTTGTATCACTCATGTCACTACTGACAGTTATCAGAATGCATGACTAATCAGTCAATCTCAACCGTCTGTTTATCTTTTAATCTTGGCATGTCGTTTGAATAATCAATTTTCTATAAATTGATTTGTCATTCTTCATTTCAATCTCTCTCTCAAAATTGAAATCTCTTTTTGAATCTTGCGAGCACATATCTTGAATCTTTGATGTTTTGCTAATCATAGGCTATACTTGCATGAGTTACTAAAAATCTGAGGGCAATTATACTACACAAGCAAAATGGAGAAGGGAAATCGAGATGAATCATGGAAATATGTTTGAAATTGGTGAGATTGTTTAAGTTTGTTTACGTTTTACTTTCTTTTGTTCTTTGTTGCTTAACATTAGATTTGCATTTAGATTTAGTATTGCATGTTTGCTCCTAATCTTGTTTCTTGTGCACTTGCTTGGCATTACATTTGGTGAACCTGATGTGAAGACACCATCTTCGTGTATCCGTAGACTTTTATTTTTGATTTTTGTAGGTTTTTCATACGAAACGATGCATCAGTTTGACGAAGCGACACAAGTGAATTCCTGAACCACATCTGACACCAAAAATGATGCATCTGAAAAACTATGACGCATCTAAAAATTCCTAAACTGCAATTGACTAGTGAATACTGAGATGTAATTGAATAGAATATCGACGCATCTGACTGGTAACATAGCGATGCAATTAACTGGTAAACTTTATTTCTATTTTCAGAAATCTAAAATTCTCAATTAATTTGTGTGTTACTAATATCTAATTTTTAGCGTGTGGCCTTTTGGAGTTAACAAGTTTTTGCAGGATGATTGACGAAGACGATATTGAAAACTACTAATGAGTTTTTCTATAGGACGCTTGTCAAAGACCCTAGTTAAATTTTGAGATAGATTGTTTGGTAGCATAGCAAATCTTTCGTTTGGTTTAAAATTAACAAGTGTCTACTGTGTTTGGTGTGAAAGTGCAAGTTTGGTTACCCTCATGACTTGGTACATCAAAGTATCCTCTCCCCTTGCGCATTCGTGTGATCCTAGGTGTAAGAGAAATGGTTACCAACTCTAGAAATTGGGCCTATTTTGGTGGGAAAAAGTACTCACCCCAGGATGACTCAGACCGGTAGCACCCTAAATCGGAGGGAGCCAATATATAAAAGTGGGTTCTTGGGGAAAACCCAAGAATCATGAGTATGGTTCCGATGAGATGGATTCAAAAGGGGACTCTCGTCGTATGGATCATGCCCCATGAATGGAATGCTCGTACTAAATACCTTTTGTTTTAGAGACCAACCTATTTGTGGCCATTGCTTAGTATAGTGTAGGGTACAGTGTCATGCCCGAAGAGACTCACTACTAATCCCCTTGAGTAGAGATAGCAGTTCTTGGGAGGTCATTGCCCAAAGAATTCAAAATTGGTGTGCTTGAAAGACGTTAATGAGCCATGGAGGGGAGCCAATGCCACCAAATTTCTAAGATATCTGCTCTTGGGAAGGAAAGGTGTTTATCACCAATCCGGGGTATTTTTGGTGGGCTATACAAGGTATACAAACCCTAGGCCTTTGGCCTATTAGGATGTGCTTGTCTGTTATCAACTTAAATGTTCTTTGAGTCCAAAATTGAAACTAAAAACACTTTGTCTTATGATTGTCTTTGATTGCCAGAATTTGATCATAGAAAACAGAGTCAGTTTAAATCTCATCATTGAAAATACACAAAGAGTCACAACTATTCACCAGAAGGTCGCAATTGATTTTTTGAGTCGCATCTATTATTAAGAGTCACATCTGTTGAACTTCGAGTCGCATCTGTTATCACAAGTCGCATTTGTTTAGCTTTGAGTTGCATCTTTCAGTTTCAGTTGCATTAGTCTAGTGTAGAGTCGCATTTGCTAGTTTAGCTCACAGTTGCCTTGCAAAAACCACATGCATTATATTTTCAGTCGCAACTGTAATTACAAGTCACATCTACTAGTGGGTTAACCACATCTGTTAGAGTCACACATTGTACTTTACCAGAGAAACACAATTGATCACTGGAAAACTGCAACTGTTAACTTGAACCGTATCTATGAAATTCCACGACGCATAGATGTCTGATTATCAGAAAACTAGAATTCACAGTCACTGTCCATTCAACATGATTATACCAGTTTCAGTTGTCTTTACACAAACAGTCCTTAAATAGTAACCTAAAATGATTTGCTCAATTTTACATCCTTTAGGTTCATTTGGTCATTACCATAGTTGCCTTAATTTAGAGTTTAGTTTCATCTTAGAATACATATTACCTTGCATTAAACTTCTAGAAACGTCAATTTTACAAACTTTAGGACTAGTCTACCATCTACACTCTAGAAAAGCTCTAGTGTCAAACAAAACTCATTGAACCTAGCGACTGAGGATCTCGTCCTGCCACAGTTCCTTAGCCCACGCAACAGGTTAGAAACTCAACTTCTGTCTCAGGATTCCTTTGTCCTCCCCACATTGTTCCCTAATTCAAACTAAAATTTGGATGCTCAAGCAGACTTCTAGAAGTCAACCCCTTTCTGTTCCAGGCTTATGAATGATTACGTGTAACCTGCTTTAGCCCTGCAATTCCTTAGGATTTTAAGCTTGTTGTATCCTAGAATACCCTCTTATTTCTGTACAATGAAATCCTGCAAAACATAGACTAGAGTCATATCATTCCTATAGATTTAGTTTGTATTTATTATATTTATTTCTGTCTTACATGGCAAACTAGATCTTAAGAGAAGAGAGAGAGAAATGTCGCAACCAAAACTAATTCATCTAATCCCGCCTTTCTAAGACTCCTACAAGATCCTATTACACAAAATTCACTTAATTGGTAGGTTTACTCAAGGACATATTGCAGAGAAGACATAGAGGTTGGTGCACATGACCCTGTTGCTCTTTCAGAGATGAGTACCTAGCAAAATGATCAACAACGATAGACAAAGGCCAAATTCAAGTTAGTCAGCGCTTACCTTACCTCTAGGATTTGATATTAGCACCTTACAAACTCAACCTACCCAAGGGAAAAATACCACGATTGCTAGTACTACTATACCTTAGGTCAGCACAACTATGCCGTCTAGTACACCTACATAGAGTATGATAGTCCATACATCCCCATTTGGTACATCTAGCATGACATCATGATTTAATTTCACTATAGGGGCTTCATCATCCACTCCCTTTGGTCCTCTTGTTGGGAGTAAAAGGCCTAAAACCTTAGCCTCTACACCCTATGTCGGTGCCACAGGTTCACAATCAACGGTCATACCTAACCCTAGTATCACGAGCACCATACCATAGTCAACAGCCATACCTAGTGCTCTAGTCACTAGTACTATATGATGGATTACACAAACAAGGGGTATTCCCTCCTTCCAATATGGCAATGAGAATCCATTCATCAGATTTCGGAAATGGACCATTCTCCCAAGTAAACCGGGTACTCGTAATCCATTCACATGCATTTTGAATCATCCATTTCAGATCGGTGAAGGTCATGAATCCATTTGCACATTCCAAGACATTAACCAATCATTTTACATGTATTCCTAATTAGAACTCCTTTTCCTAAAGTGGTACTAATCTATTTACACATCCCAAATACCAATTTATGTAGATTCCGCACTATACCATTGACACCAACATTTCAACTAAATCTACCTCGATGCTAATGTTCAATCAAATTCCATCATGAGTTTCATCCCAATATATGGACTGTGACATTCCCCGCCATCTTTGACTCAAAAGACGCTTTGGCAAACATAAATGATACAGGCCGGAAAGCATCTAAGAAATTGTGCTATATGCCTATTTCTTTTGATAGATCATTATACATGACCCCTTTCCCTCACGGATATGTCATACTGAATCTCCCTAAGTACAATGTAAAATGAAATCCAATAGAACATATAAGGGAATTTTCTACCATATACATAGATGTCGCTTATGACCCCACGTATCTTATGAGGCTATTTCCAAGAAGTCTTGTAGGAATTGCACTAGAATGGTTTTCGGGTCTAGATTCTGGCATTAGATCTTGGGGTGAACTGGTTGAGAAATTTGTGGAGCAATTCTCCTTCAACATAGACCACAAGATAAATATATCAACCTTGTGTCACACAACGTAAGACGAAGGGGAAACATTCATTGCTTTCTTCCAAAGATGGAGAACTATAGCTAGTAGGTGTCCTATAGAGATACCCGAAAAACAAAAAGTTACTATGTTCCAAGAAAACCTTCATGCAAAACTTAGGAGTAACTTAAGGGTACATTGTTGTACATCTTTTTCAGAACTAGTGGAAAAAGGGGTTATAATAGAGAAGGATCTCATTGAAAAGGCTAAACTCAAGACATCAACATCCAATAGAAACCCGATCGTACAAAGCACCCCCACTGACAGAAACAGATTCTGGTCTTGCAACAAAAATGTCACCAATGATGGGGTGGTTGATGCTAAAACGCTACAAGCAAGACCCCTCCTCACATTACAAGGACCTCATACTTTTTCCAACATGCTTAATGTTGTCAATCAACCTCCTAATAAATTCCAAAAATATCAACGCCCGAAGAACCAAGCAGAAGATTTCAAAACCATTATCTACTCCCTTTAGGGAACCCCACTGAGCCTTGTTCAAACAATCGCTACAACATAATCTCTACAGCTGCAAAGAACTGTACGTAATGTTATCCGGTGACAACAGTTCTGACCCTATGGGATGACATGCCTTTGTGATTATCATAGAACTGGGCGGACATAACCTACAAACTGTCACAACCTAAGAATATCAAGGGCTGCAGATCTTCACACAAGTGCGAGGAATTTACAGTTAGTGATAAAATAGAAGTCATCAAACACTGATCATCAAGTCTTTTCTGACCCACTACATGATCATGGGAAAGGAACTGTCCCAAGTTTGAGTACTAAGACCAATATGTCAGCCAACTATGCCAATGTCAAGCACGACATTAGTGGAAAATCATTCATCGCCTTCGCTACCGGCGAGGACATATCAATACACACAATACTAACTTCCGAGGTGCGGTCAATACCACGATGTCTACTATCCAGTACCTCTCCACGAATGTCAACAAACACCAACTTCCTGCCAAATATAACCTTCTAATCTGGCTAGAAGACCTCGAATCCTTAAATCTCTTGAACAGTATTTCGGCATTGATCTACTTATCAAGGCTTGCATAACACCGGCGTCCCAATGATCTGACGCCAATCGCTTCCGAAAATGGTGGGCTACTTGACCAATAATCACCATGCCACATTTTTGCACGACTAAACTAAAAGACTAACCACAATGAGACCCCTTTACATCTACAGGGAAGTCCGCTTGATACACCAAAGTTAGGACGAAGTTTTGTACATTGGAGGAGCAAGGTTAAATCATGTACTTTAAAACTAATTTGGCAGCCTTTAGTATTTTAGAAGCATGTAGATAATTTTACTTTGGCAGTGATGACACAAAGCGAGGATATGAGGAGAAAATCAGCAGTGGTAACACTCACTGCATGGCCAAAGTTCCAAAGCCCGATCTCACTCTCCTTAATCCTTTATGATCTGCGGGATCATGCCGCGTAACCTTTCCTATCGACCGGTTCAAATTTTATAATTGCACAACGACCCGAGATGGTGATCCAGATCCCTTCCAAGATAACTAATCTTTGAGATCCTCAACACTGGCGCGAACAAGAGGCCTCGGCCGGCCCACCATCCTCCTTATGCTTTGGTCCATCCACACCAACTCAACATCTAATTTCAGCACTTCAATCTACTATTCCTAGGGTTGAGATCCAAGACAAGGGTTGTGGAGAGTATTACATGAAAAATTCTTATTGTGTTAGCCATTTGATTCCTCCTAAGTCATACGGTTTACCTACATTGGATAGGAGACAATCTATGGTCACTATACACATTCCTCCCATGACAAATTTTACTAAATGGGGTGAATTAAGCAAAGAGGCCATAGATACAGAAGATGTCACTTCCTAGCTATATAGGGAAGATGATAAGGAACCCCTCTTACTTGCTCATATTCCTACAAATCTATATGGAAAGGGTTTCAAAATCATGCAAAGCAAAGGATATGATGGACAAAGTGGTTTAGGCTTAAACCAAGATGGGAGGATTGAACCAATATTTGTTTCTCAGTGGCTAAAAGGAGTAGGGCTAGGGTTTCAACCGATTCAAATTGGCGTTCCTAGTACCTCATTACCCTTACTTGAGGAAGTAAGTGCTTCATAAGATATTAAGACATCTCACAAACTAGTGGACCAATATCATTGTGACTCCCCTGACTCTAATGATTATGAGTGGGATTCCCTATCCTCTACTTCTTCAATGGACCTTGACAAGTTATTTTTAGAACTTGAATTGATGTTAAGTTCCTCACCAAATCCCTTAAATTCCTATCCACCAAAGAAAATGACAAAGGAGGAGTGGTTTAAACACTACTATTGGGAATCACTTGATCCTACCTCATGGCAACCTAACCCACCTATTTCTGATAGTCAAACCTTGGCATTAGGCCCACCTATCCATCCACCTAGACCTAAACCTAAGAGCAAAAAGGACCTGGTACAAGACTTTTGTAACCACGTGAATAATTCAATCTTTACCTTGACCCCATTAAACTTTGATAACTCTAACGTTGACATGCCCTTAGTCTATCCCCAACTTATTGATTGGGACCAACAAGACACACCCGTCTTAGATATTTTTGAGAATGATGAAGCAATTGCCGAGTTCCTGGGATTACGAGAAGGCATACCAAACGGTGATCATAAGGATGGTTTTACTATTGACTTGGACAACAAAGCATATTTTGGGGAATCTGTTCAACCCTCCAGTTGCAAAAATGAGAAAAAGAATAAACAAAATAAAAAGGATGAGTCTCTAGGTGAAAACTGAAAGGCACCTTTAGACAATGAAAAAGTAAAAAGAAAGGATGCATCCGAAGGTGAAAACCCCTCTGAGGCACCTAAGGATGGAGGTTTTAACACTCTCCCTATTGCATAAGAAAGGTCACCCATGCTCATTGAAGAATCAATAGAAGTCAACATAGGTACCAAAGAGAATCCTCGTCTGGTTTATTTTGCAGCGTCATTGACAACGGAAGAGTAGCCAAAATTCCATAACTTCTTTGCATAGAGACAGATAAATTTTTCTTGGTCATATGCCAACATGCCAGGGTTGGATCCTGAACTTGTTCTGCATCATTTTCCCTTACAACTAGGTGCTAAACTAGTGAGACAAAAATTGAGAAAAATGCACCCACAGATTGCTTTGTTAGTCAAGGCAGAACTCAAGAAACTCTTAGACGTTGGTTTCATTAGATCTATCGACTATGCAGATTGGATTTCCAATCTTGTACTAGTCACTAAACCAACTGGGGGCATCTGCATCTGCACTGATTTTAGAGATATCAACAAAGCTTGTCCTAAGGATGATTTTCCTTTGCCTAACATAGTCATGATAGTTGACTTGACATCAGGATATGACATGTTGTCCCTTATGGATGGCTTTTCAGGATATAACCAAATCAAAATTGTAACTGAAGACCAACCTAAGATGGCTTTCACTTGTCCTTGGGGAACGTATTGCTAGAATGTTATGCCCTTCAGACTCAAGAATATTGGAGCAACCTATCAACGTGCCATGACTACTATCTTTCATGATCTAGTACACACTCTTATGGAGGATTATGTCGATGACCTTATTGTAAAATCCAAGACAAGGGAAAAACACTTACAGGTTTTAGACAAGATCTTTTAGAGGCTAGAGAAGTATAAAGTGAGACTCAATCCAAAAAAATGTGTGTTTGGAGTCAAGTCAGGAAAGCTATTAGCTTATATCATTTCTAGATGAGGCACTGAAGTGGACTCGGCTAAGGTAAAAGCAATCATGGACATGCGTCCACCCACTAATCTTAGTCAACTAAGGACATTACAAGGAAGGTTGCAATCTATCAGAAGATTTATAGTGCAGTTAGCAGATAAGACACATCCTTTTCAACATTTACTTAAGAAAGAAGTACCCTTTGCATGGACAGTTAGGTGTGAAGAGGCTTTTCAATTGATTAAAGAATATTTACTCACACCCCCTGTCTTAATGCCACTTGTTGAAGGAAGACCATCGATTCTTTATATTACAGCAAGCCATTCATCACTCAGAGCATTGCTTGCACAGAATGATGATGAAGGTCATGAAAGGGCAGTCTATTATATCAGTTAGACTTTGGTAGGTTATGAGCTCAACTATAGTACCATTGAACGTGCATGTCTTGCAGTAGTATTTGCTACTCAAAAATTGAGGCACTATATGCTAAACCATCAAAAAATCTTGCTAAAATAGACCCTCTGAAATATCTTCTCAGCAAGGCAGCATTAACAGGGCGACTGGCTAAATGGGTTCTGATACTTAGTGAGTATGATATCTAGTATGTAGAAAGAAAGGCTATTAAAGGACAGGTCATTGCTGATCAGTTAGTGTAGCACACCCATACAGGAAGATCACCCATTAGTTGCAGACTTTCCTGATGAGTTCATATTCACAATTGACACAAACATAACATGGAAACTATACTTTGATGGCTCACATACAAATTGTGGTTCATGGGCTAGTATATTGTTTATCACACCACAAGGTGATTCCATCCCTAAGTCATTTAGGAATGCATTTCCATGCACTAACAACATGGCATAGTATGAAGCTCTAGTGACAGGGTTACATATGGCAGTCAAGTGGAAAATTAAGATTTTACAAGTATATGGGGATTCTCAACTAGTAATCAGATAGGTAAATGATGATTATGAGACTAAGGATGAGAAGCTTGCTCCATACAAGCACATGGCTAATAGCTTTAAGGATTACTTTGACAAAGTCAAATTTCATCAAATACCTTGTGTTTTAAACAGGGCAGCAGACGCTATGGCTATAATTGCATCACTTCTTGACATTTCTAACAACGTGCCTAAGTTTGAGTTCTTGGTAGAACAACTTTTGGTCCCAGCCTACGATATCCTAGATTCTAAAATGGTGTGTGACATTGTTGGTCCTAATTCCCCATGGTACAAAGAAATCTATGATTACCTTCATGCCGAAGTCATACCCACTGGCCTATCAAATAACCAACATAGGACATTCCTCCGCAAGTCAGCCAAATACACCATCATCGGAGACACTCTATATAGATGCACCTTAGATAATACCCTACTGAGATGTCTTGATTCTACTGAAGCACAACCAACCTTGCGTGGGGTGCATGAGGGTATATGTGGTTCCCATTCTAGTAGTCCTACCTTAGCCAAAAAGATTATGAGACTGGGTTATTACTGGCCTACTATGGAAAAAGACTCATATGTCTTTTGTAATGAAATACGGTCAATGCAGGTTCAAGCCCAGGAGACTTGATACATGCACATCGACGCCGGAGCTCCATCCTATAAAAAATCACCACATGGCCCTTTGCCCAATGGGGACTTCGACCTCATAGGTAAGATCCACCCACATAAATTTAATGGACACAAATTCATTATCATTTGCCAGCGAGAATTTTCACGAAGTGGATTAAAATGAAATTCTATGACATACATTACCGGAACACAAATTTCTAGATTTATCCTTAACTATATCATCTGTCGATATGGTGTCCCTCAGTCCATAATCACTAATAATGGCCGCCCATTTAAGAACCAAGAAGTTCGTCACTTGTGTGATGAATTTCATATCCAACATCACTTTTCCACTCCATACTACCCACAAGGTAAAGGCCAAGTGGAGGCATCTAACAAGACCATTATTAGAATCCCCTCAGAAGACTTTCAATACCTGATCGGTCATGATTGGCATTTACTCAAGCAACCCTACCTTATGGGCTTATCACTAGTATCCATGCTCCTTTGCTACACTCCATATTCCTTATTATTCATTTAGGTTTGCATTATTTTGCCTATTGAGGTTGAGATTTCCCTTCCCAAAGAATTTATCCCTAAAGGCCACATTGATGATGAAGAGTATAGAGTATCAAGAATCCATGGTTAGAATTCTTGGATGGCCGAGAAGGCAGAAGGCATTAGACCATCTTCAAGCATATCCGGAATCACCTTCATCCTTAGCTATAACAGGAAGGTATTGAATAGAAAATTTGACATTGGTGACCTAGTTTTAATGGAGAACCCAAAGAATCAAGCAGAAAGAGAAAAACCAGGAAAGTTTGAACCAAATTGGTTAGGACCTTATGTTGTTACGGAAGCTTTTGGATCATGAGCGTACCAACTCTCTACTCCTGAAGGGGAACCATTGTCCTCACCAATCAATAGTCTGCATCTGAAGAAGTTCTACGCATAGCTTCTGGGAGCCTTTGTCTTAATTAGCAAAAATACAAAAAAGTCAGAAAATCACAAAAATCGTTATCAAGGTGAAAACCTGGCAAACAGGCATCTTGGTAACACCAATTTTTTTTTAGATAATCTAGAAAATAGTAAAGACAAATCATTCGTCCAATAGTGAAAACCACTTCGGTGGCACTTTGGATAGGTATCATGGTGAAAACTTGGCAAACATGTGCCATGTGTAGTTAATTTTCCTCCTTTGTCTACTATTATTCTAAACATAGTCCTTATCATTGTACATAGTCCTTATCATTGTATATAGTCCATGACCCTATACATAGTCCACTCCCCTATACATATCCCTTATCCTTGTATGTACTACCTATCCCTGTACATATCCCTTATCTTTCATAACCATTGCTTGTATATACCATTTGTAATAAGTGGTAGTCTTTCCCATAACTTGGAATGATTGACATCAAGTGCAGTTCATATCCCCCATTTTACCCTATTCATAGTTAATTGGTCTCATACTTGACTGGGGGAAAACACTTGACATGTGTCATATTGCTTCTTACATTGGTTGTATTGGAGACGTAAAACCATGGAAAATCCACGAACATCACAAAATGACTTGAGAAAAAAAAACATCAGAAAACTTCAAAAAAGACTAAAATATCAAAACATTTCAAAAATCCAAAAAACAGAGTCAAAGTCAGTCGCACTTGTCAGTCTTTGTCATTTGTCGAACTACATTGCCTCTATGACTAGACATAGGCAAGGCCATCTGCCGATGTGCCCCCGAGACATTAGGTCAGTCCGTTTAGGTTTGTCTGTATAAAATTCATGATTTTAATCCATATGTCTATATGACAAGGTCATTGGTCATGTCAAACTACGAGGTCTCTGCGTGTATAATGTAGGAAAGGCCATCAATCGATGAGCCCCCAAGGCCGCACAAGGTTAGTCTGTTAGGGTTTGTCACATTCATTTTTACACAATTCTTCTATTTGTAGTCAGTCTTCTCAGTCTAAGTCAAGTCGAGCTACGAGGTCTCTACGTGTATAACATAGGCAAGGCCATCAATCGATGAGCCCCCAAGGCCGCACTAGGTCATTCCTTTAGGGTTTTGTCATCACACACAGTCAATTATCAACACATTGTCTCAAGTCATGCATCAATTTGGTGAACAAGTCAGCAATGTCTCTAAGTCAAATCAAACAAATTTCCAAACAAAACAATCAAAACAGATCAACAAATGTCTGCTATAGGATGTGTCCTTCCTGGAAACAGACATCATCATCATGGAAATCAACCTATATCTTGTTTAGGATGAGTCCTTCCTAAATACTAATATCAGCAAAACAATCTATGTCTTATACAGGACGAGTCCTTCCTACATAATTGACATTGTCAAACAATCAAACATAGCCTTACACAGGTTATCACATCAATGGTATCTAACTCAACGTCTTATACGATATATGTCTTTCTGAAACTAGGCTTTGTCATGCCTTATATAGATAGTCATAACATCGAAACTAGACTCACAGTCTTATCCGGTATGTGTATCTCCTAATATCAAGCTCTGTCAATCAATCCTTTTATCAATCAAAACAAATCAAACAAATAAATCAAGTTTTGGAAAATATTTTACTGGCTTTTTGACTTTTTGACTTATTTATCCTATCTTTTCACTTGGCTTTATGATGGGAATTATGTTACTAGCTTTCTCAAGGATTTCACATGAAGGATTTAGAGAAGCAATGATGTATCATAATTCTATTTTCTTTGACTGCTGTCTGTTGACTGTCTTTTAAATTTGATTTTGAGTCATGTTACTAGTTTCCTCAAGGATGTCCCATAAAGGATTTAGAGGAGCAATGACATCTCATGACCCGTCTTTTACTTTGTTTGCTTTGTGGTTTGTCTGACAAAAAGACTGGGGCAACTTGTGCCTTAGTATGAGTTAATGACAATCCTTGTCTCATTACATTATTAGCAAGTGGATGACGCCTTGCGATTTTATATTATATCATGGGTTTTCTCCATTTGTGTGATCCCACCACATTGATGATAAAGTGCATTACTAGCACGTGATACCAGCGAAAATGCCGAAGATTACACCTTAATACTAACATCTATCTCCTATCTTTCGTTCTTTCTCGATCTTTCTTTCCGCACTAATAGTTCTTCTTTCTTGCATTATGACGGAGTTTTGTGACACAAAACATTATACATCATCCTGCATGCTTATTACATGTTAAGAAAAATACATACATAGAGCTTGTACATATCTAGATATCATAGCATGGCGACATTCATCATCATACAATACATATCATAAGTATTCCATGCACAAAGCAACTGTAAATACATGCATCGCATTACATTTGTATAGCATCACATGTAGCCAACATTATACATATTAACATCATATTGCATCTCATAAATTATAAATTGCATACATCACATAGAATCAACATTATCTCATTAGCTGCATAAACATCATAAAATACATATACTCATCCATCACATAGGCATATCATATAAACATCACATGTATAAATAAAGACTGCATAATCTATAAATAGAAATGCATATCATGAGAATCACCGCCAAAATCATATATATATATATATATATATATATATATCTCGCTCAACTGTGTCACATCACAATGTCATAATGTATCAATAATACATGGAAGCCCGCAGGCCATAAGATCATAATACAATGTCTCGATGCATCTAAAGAAGTATCCCTATCCTAAAATCCTACTGCTATCATGCCTGGAGTGTGTGGAGGAATGATGATGGGAACCCGATGACCTGTGAGCTGAGGGAGGTCTGTCATACGGATCTGCTCTGCATGGCTGCTCCACCCCCTCTATGCTAACTCTCCTAGTGTGGGTTCTAGTCTGGGACCTGCTACTATGTGCCTCTAAAAAACCAGGAGCCCGTCTCTCTGGCGGAACCTCTACCTCATAAAGATCCCGATAATATCTCTCTCTCCCTAGCTCTGACTAGCTCTCTAGCAAAAGCGGCTGATGGTCCAGTGCACAATGCCCTAAGCTCTGTAAATCTCTACTCAGTCTCCTATCTTTGAGCTATGGCCTGATCCCTGTCCATCACTGCTCTGTCCCACTCCATCTCATATGCATCCCTCTCAGACATCAGAACTCTCATCTGCTCCTCCAAGGATGCAACCTGAGCACATAATGTATCTGTGTATGGATCCACTGACCCTGTCTCATCCTATCTGACCCTCACTACCCCATCCTCCTCCTCCTCCAGCTCCTCTAGGATCTGATCCCGAATCTCTCTCTCATGATCATCATCCTCTTCATCATCCTTCTGGTAGGTGCAAAATAAGCCCAAGGCATCAATCCCTACCTCCTCTCTGTCTACCTCCTCGGTTTCTGCCTCCTCCTCTACCGAGATGTCTGGAATAGCTACCTCTACAAGATGCACCTCCTATCCTCCTATCGTAGTATCCTCCTCCCCCCCTCTCCCAATTTTACGTGTGCATCCCTTCCCTCCGGTGCTGTGTGTGGTGGCCCCGTCCCCTGGAAACCATGTCTCCCTCCACCTCCATTCGTCCCACCTGGCTGTCTCCTCCATCACCCTGACCTCCTCTGCCTCCCTAACCTCTACCTCTGCCGCACCTGCCTCGTGGACCTATCCCTTGCCACTCTACCGACGCTGGCTGCTCTGGATCTATCAAGGGGATCGGCCTATGAACTGCCCACCACTGGTCGTACTCTGCTGTGGTCCCTGGATCTACTGGACCATCTCTCCATCCCCATGGAACTGACTGTAATGCATCAATGTCTGCATCAGCTGTGGCCACTAGAATCTCTGGACCCCATAAGGGGATCTCTCGCATAGACCTCACAAACTTAGCCCGTCCTCTTGGCACATCCTGTACCTCTCCAAACTGCCACAGTACATGATCTGACAAATGACGCTCTATAATGTGGACATGTGACACTATCTTCCCCCTCAAAAACTGTACTTGTCAGAAAAATGACAAATGCTCATCCTCGTCTGACCACTCTGTGCAGCCTAGGTATGGTCTCCATGTAAACTAAACCATTGTGTCTATAGCATGCCTGAAATAACCCGTATCTCCTATATGGTGCTGAGTGTTTGCCCTCGCATAGCGGAAGGCATAAGGGGCTCCGTGTGGCAGGTCAACTATAGCCAGTGGCTAGAAAATGGTGATGTGCTCCCACACCAATACCATCAGGAGCATGGTACCACAACTCATGGACTATGCATCTTGGTAGGTAATATCATGTAAATGAAAGTACAACATACCAAGGAGACAAGGACCCCATGCATATACCTCCCGTCTCTCTAGCATCCCTACAAGCATCTCCCCCCACCCCATAGGAAAACCATGACCTCGACAGTTAGGAAGTACTATACCACCTATCAAAGTACATACCAAAGAGTCTAGCTGCCTATACCTGTTGGCTAACACACACCACCTAATCTCATAGTGGTTGAATCCTAGCTGTCTAATGTCTGCATGCAGATAGTATCTGCACATCTCGACCATACCCTTCTGGGTATCATACCTAATTCGTGTGCCTCTAATAGGGAGTCTAAGTATCCTATACACATCCTCCAATGTAACAGTGGCCTCTCCAGTCGGTAGGTGAAATGAGGAGGTCTCTAAGTGCCACCACTCGCATAACGCTGTCAATAAACCGCGATTCGCCTGAATCTCGGGCATGTCTGTCACATGAAGAAGACCTAGGTGGCATAGAATCCGTCGCTCTACTGTCCGCAAACTATCTCTAAATCGAAATGTCATCAGTCTCGACTCCCGTGTATATACTGTATCTAGCACGACCTGCCATAGGATTATACATGCCATATATCAACTTTTAACATCTATTCTAATGCAAATTGACTATCACTACCTATTTTACAAATGCATTACTATTTTGCACATGCGTTACTATTTTGCAAATGCGTTATTCTTATACATATGCGGTGCATAACATACAGATGCGTCATTCCATTAGACACATGCATCGTTGTTTTCACTTGCGGTTCAAAATATTACATATGTGGTGCATTGAAACATATGCATTGAAATTAAACTGACTGCATCAAAGAAAATATAAATGCGGTGCACAGAAAACAAATGCGTCTATTCTAAATGTACATGCAATGCAAATTATCACACGTGTTTCCTTAACATACAAATGCGTCGAAATGCCATAAACCTACGTTAAGCAAACAACGTAAATTTGCAAATGCGGCTTTCCGTAGATAGATGCATCGTTCGCGCACACAAATGCGGTGATTTATTAAAATGATGCATAACTAAAACTAACATTAAATGCATAAAAACACGTGCAAATGAAAATTTTTCAAAAGCCAAGTTTGAGGTACATACCGGGGGGTCCGCGTTGGCTGGCTTCTGGAAGGTCCGGATCCTGTAGGCGCGATGGTGAGTGTGCGGAACGGGCGACATCCTTGCTGTGAGTGCAGAGCAAATTCTTAATTCTAGGGCTAAGTGGGTGAAAATGAATTGGTTTTTACCCATATTCCTATATATACCTAGGGCTTAGGTGGCATTTCTGTCCTACTGGCCGTGTGAACTTCCCATTTCGATCAGCTCGTACTCATCCCTAACATTTCCAACCTCAATTCTGCAAACTCCATTGCATTTCTGGCCATCCAATGGACTAATTGAGATCATTTCCAAATATTTCTGAATTTTTATTAACTTTTCACAAATTTGTCAATTTTCTCGAGGGGGCATACCTTCACCTGTTTTACACTGGGGCATATTTCTTATCGATTTTCTTTGACACAACGCCAAAATGACATTATATCAAAGAGGGGCAAATGTAGACACCGAAATCTGGTTTAGGCCTACGACTTCAATATTCTTCATAATTCGTATTCTTCATGGTCATGATTAAATAATGTCAATTATTTAATTATTCTCTATGGTCTTCATTTCTTCTATTAATTAAATAATCTTAATTATTTAATTAATTCACATTTTTCTTTATTCTATCTGATTAATTAAATAAATGCTTTTTATTTTATTATGTTATTAATTTACCTTATCTTTCTTGTCAAATTAAATAAATTCTTATTTAATTTACTCTTTATCATACTTCAACTATAATTAAATAAATTCTTTTATTTATTTAATTATTCATTTAAATCCCTTCATCATTTAATTAAATAAATCTTATTTATTTAATTATTCTTCAAATATCGGGTCTTGAATTAAATGAATTATTTAATTCATAAATTATATTTTAACACATTCCTCTATATTTAGATAATTGTGTGAGTTATCTAAGTATTCACTTTTACTCGACTTGACATCTATTTTAATTGCTCAGTTAACTCTTGATTTAATGTTTGAGTAGCATTCTTGAGTAATCTCTTCGTCAAATCATTCAATCATCCAATTCTAACTCATTTGTGTGTACATGCGGATTAATTAAATATCCCTATTTAATTAATTAAACCTTGTGCGTGCATTCGAACAAGAGTTGCTTTAATCAATCTTTATTTTTGTCATGCAAAGATAATTTTTTTGTTTTCAAATACCAAACTTGAAGATTAAATCATTTATTTAATCTTTAATTCTATTTCTAATTTGTATCACTCATGTCACTATTGACAGTTATCAGAATGCATGACTAATCAGTCAATCTCAACAGTCTGTTGATCTTTTAATCTTGGCCTATCATTCGAATAATCAATTTTCTATAAATTGATTTGTCATTCTTCATTTCAATCTCTCTCTCGAAATCAAAATCTCTTTTCGAATCTTGTGAGCACATATCTTGAATCTTTGATGTTTTGCTAATCATAGGCTATACTTGCACGAATTACTAAAAATCTGAGGGCAATTATACTACACAAGCAAAATGGAGAAGGGCAATCGAGATGAATTATGGAAATACGTTTGAAATTGGTGAGATTGTTTTAGTTTGTTTACGTTTTACTTTCCTTTGTTCTTTGTTGCTTAACATTAGATTTGCATTTAGATTTAGTATTGCATGTTTGCTCCTAATCTTGTTTCTTGTGCACTTTCTTGGCGTTACAACAACATTTATAGTTTATGTAACCATCAATAGTATACAAATTAATATGCAAACACATTGTTGAGCATATGTTTTCAATCCCTTTTTTATAGGAGATGAATTTTGGTAGTATTCTTGGGTTTTGCGGTAGTTTGACTTAATATATTACAAATTAATAAACAAACACATTGTTGAGCACATGTTTTCAATCCCTTTCTTGTATAAGAGATGAATTGTGGTAGTATTCTTGGGTTTGTGGCAATTTCACTTAATATACAAATTAATAGGCAAACACATTGTTGAGCACATGTTTTCAATCCATTTCTTGTATAGGCAATAAATTGTGGCAGTATTCTTGGGTTTGTGGAAGTTTTCAAATTACTATACAAATTAATAGGCAAATACATTGTTGAGCATATTTTTTCAATCCCTTTCTTCTATAGGAGATGAATTGTGGTAGTATTCTTGGGCTTTGTGGCAGTTTGACTTAATATGCAAATTAATAGGCAAACACATCGTTGAGCACATGTTTTCAATCCCTTTCTTATATAGGAGATGAATTGTGGCAGTATTTTTGGGTTTGTGGCAGTTTGACTTAACATACAAATTAATAGGCAAACACATTGTTGAGCACATGTTTTCAATCCCTTTCTTATGTAGGATATGAATTGTGGCAGTATTCTTGGGTTTGTGGCAATTTGACGTAATATACAAATTAATAGGCAAACACATTGTTGAGCACATTTTTCAATCAATTTCTTGTATAGGAGTTGAATTGCAACAATATTCCTGGGTTTGTGGCAGTTTGACTTAATATACAAATTAATAGACAAACACATTGTCGAGCACATGTTTTCAATCACTTTCTTGTATAGGAAATGAATTGTGGCAACATTCTTGGGTTTGTGGCAAATTGATTTAATATACAAATTAATAGGCAAACACATTGTTGAGCACATGTTTTCAATCCCTTTCTTGTATAGGAGATGAATTGTGGCAATATTAGATTGGGCTTTGTGACAGTTTCTTAATATACAAATTAATAGACAAACACATTGTTAAACACATATTTTCAATCCCTTTCTTGTAAGGGAAATGAATTATGACAATATTCTTAGATTTTGTGACAATTTGACGAACTGCATGCTACTTTGTATTGTTTTATTTTTATATTTCTTTAATAATGCTTTTTTTCTTTTTATATTTCTTTAATAATGCTTTTTTTCAGTTAAAAAACAAAATTGACATTTGGCGGCATCCGTATCTAACAATAATAGAAAACTCGTTAAAAAAATAATAATAATAAAAATAAACAAATAATATATTCTTCTCATCGCGATTCTATTGATAGGCGGTTCTGTATTTCGAGAATTGAGCCTTAATATCGCGACAAAATTCATAATTTTTTGTTTTATTGTTGTCACGTTCTTTTTTTCTTGCCACATCCTCTGTCACCCACTCATTGAACCTGCCACGCCATTTATCACATTGTTTAAATAGCCACACTCGTGAGTCGCGACCATCGAGCCTTAGTCAGACACACCCATCGTTGATTCGTTTTATATTATTAAACTGAGGGATTGGTCACTAAATTTAGAACAAGTCTAGTTTATTTAATTCGGGCAATTTTATTATATAGGACAGGATACGCTACTTTTTCGCCGATCTTTTCGGCTGCCATGTGAGGTTTCTATAATTTCACAGGCTATAGATAAGCGGTTTGTTTTCTGCAGTCTGAAGAAAATTAAGGCCATTTTTCTGGTTCAAGGGCGAGATGAAGCAAGGCAAGGATATACGCAGCTTGGAAGAAAAACTATTGGGGGAAGATACTGTCAAAACGAGATTTACGATAGACCGTCTGTTCGAAAAATGGGCGGGGGAATTTGGGCGATGGCAGCTGAAGCATTTTATATTGGTGAGCTTAGCATGGACGCTGGAGGCAATGCATACCATGGTTATGATTTTCGCCGACCATGAGCCCGAATGGCACTGCAAGTCGAAAAATCCCTCGCAAGGCAGTAAGAGCTGTACAGAAAGTGGTGAATGGCTAGGGTTCGAGTCCTGCAGCCCTGCAGCATCGATTTGCTCCATGGACAGATCGTGGTGGGAGTGGGCGAGTGGAAGCGGAGTTTCTACCGTCTCTGAATGGGGACTCTTTTGCGCACAAAAATGTAAAGTAGGGGTTGCGCAGTCTGCATTTTTTATCGGATGCTTGATTGGTGAGTGGGAAGGAAAGGCTTTCGCTTCAGAAAACCTAAACTGGAAAATATTTGAGCAGATTACTATTAAAATTTGTGGAACATTTTAGATTTGATTGTGTCAGAAAATAGAAAGTAAGAGGAGAGAAAGGATCATGAAGTTATAGAATTTATTGGTGGAAAAAACTTACACAAATTAATCTAAAAACATTTCATGGCTCTGCAATCTATTTGAGCAGTTCATTATTAAAATTTGCGGAACATTTTAGAATGAGATCTTTGTGGATTTGATTGTCAGTAAGAGAAGAAAATGGATCATAAAAACTTACACAAATAAATCTGTAATCATCTGATGGCTCTGCAATCTTAAGATTATTTTACTTGTTCTCTTTAACCGATAAATTTAGAATGATTTTAGATTGTTTAGCTTTAATTGGTTGCAGGATTTAAAAAAATTCAAGAAATTTTTAGAAACAGTGCATAATTTCAAGATTTTATTTGATTGCAGGGGCAGGAATTTTTGGACACCTGTCGGACTCGTCCTTGGGCCGGAAGGGGGTGTTAAGGTTGGTCTGCATTCTGAACGCCGTCTTCGGATTCTTGACTGCAATGTCACCGAATTTCTGGGTTTATTTAGTACTCCGTCTGTTGACAGGAGTGAGCACAGGCGGCGTGGGACTGTCATCATTCGTGCTGGCAACGGAGCCAGTGGGACCCTCCAAGCGAGGGCCCGTCGGTATGTCCGCCTTCTATTTCTTCTCCCTCGGCATTACAATCCTTCCCGTGTTATCCTATTTCTTCACCACCTGGAGGCTTCTGTACGTCGTGAGTTCGATTCCTTCCCTGCTGTATATCCTCTTTGTTCTGCCCTTCATTTCGGAGTCCCCGCGATGGTATCTAGTAAAAGGCAGGACCGAAGAAGCCATGGACGTCATGAGGTCGATTGCCTTCCACAACGGCAACGTTTTGCCAGCCAGCGTCTCGCTGGCCTTGGAAGAAGAAAACGAAGAATCTGACGTGGACCCTATCCAGGAGGTGAGAGGGAGCCCCGTAGACATCTTCAGCTCGCCCGTTACGCGCACTAGAATGGCAATTATGTTATTCATCTGGTTAGCATGCGCGATGGTGTACTATGGCCTGAGCCTCAACGTTGTAAACCTCAACACCAGCCTCCACGTCAGCGTCTTCCTCAATGGAATATGCGAAATGCCGGCATTCGCCATTACGGCAGCTCTTCTGCAAAAGCTGGGGAGGCGGGCAATGTTGGTATCCACAATGCTCTTGAGCGGTGCCTGCGCTGCCGCGGGCAGTGTAATATCGGGACTACTAAGAGGCGAGCAGGAAACATCTATGCACAAGATTCTGGGCATTCTGCAACTGGGGTGCAGTATGCTGGGAATATTCGGCATGGCAGGAACATACAATTTGCTTTATATATACACTGCTGAGCTGTTTCCGACCGTGGTGCGCAACGCTGCACTGGGAATGGCGAGCGTGGCTGGGAATATGGGTGCTATTTTCGCTCCGCTGGTGATCGTACTAGCCACCATAAATCCATGGCTGCCGTTCGGAGTGATCGGTGCGTGTGGAGTGGCGGGAGGAATTGTGGCCATTAAATTGCCGGAGACGCTGAACCAGCCTTTGTATGAAACAATGACGGGCTTGGAATGGGGAGAGACGCGTGGAAATTGTTAGAGCTAGCCTATCGCACCGTTACTGCTGTTCTCAAGTTTCCACTGGTTTTCGAGTTTAAAAAAGCAAGGCGTGTATTGGTAAGTTAGTTATAATATGATATTTAGGGTATGGAGTTCGAGTTTTCCATAAGATATAATTTTTGGAGAGTGAAAATCTCAAATTTTGATTAATAGACTTTATTTTTAAAGATGGAAAGTTGTTTGTTTTTCTACTTATTTAGTATTTATTTATAATTATTATTTTATGATAAAAGTGACAAGTGTATAATTTATCATTCTCAACATCTTTAAAATCATATATATAAAATATGAAAAAAGCATAAACTGTATTAACAATCTATATTTGGGTGTAGTAATATCAAGTATTATTCACTAGTAGAGATATATGAAATATATCTATTTAAAAATGTTGGGGGATATCAATTTGGAGCTATGTTATTTACTTAATATTATTTTATTTTAGCTTGCAATTATTTCATTTAAGTTAATATATGTCATCAAAATGTTGTGTTGTTTATTTTGGAAAAATTAAATATTAATGTTTTGATGTGTAGATGGTTATCAAATTTAAGATAAAAAGTACAAGTTTTGTTAGCACACTCTTGCCATTAAAATTTAACCCTTGCCACCATTGTAGAATCCCTCTCAACATTAAAAATCTTATAAGAACTGACTATAACATCATAACAAAATTGCAACCTAACAACACTACAACTTCAAGAACCAAATCTAAACACTAACCTTACAAACTTCTTGTAGAAAACTACTACCCAAAAAACCAAAATTTCAACATTCATATGCCCTATTGTACACTCCCAAGCCTAAAATTAGGGCAAGTTCACCCATGGTCTTATACAAAGCTTTCATTAGCCCATGAAATTGGATGCCATGCACCACCACATCTTGTCTTTTTGTTCTAGAATAAACCATTTCCAAGGCATGGTATATCCATTGGTTACTTCTAATGTGCCTTTGTGAATTGAAACCAATATATATCTCATCACAATATGCATGTCAAGTTAAGTTCCTCAATTTTTAAAATTTAAATGCTGATAATTTTTTTTTTTATCAGTAAACACTGCAAGGAGCAACACCCTATATTGATTTTAAAAAGATTTTACATGAGTAGTAGCAAAAAATGTTGGTTGGTCTTTTCTGTATTATTGACCAACCAGGACAGCCAGATAGAAAAATATGGAGGACAGACCAAAATTTGGTAGTCGATTCAGTTACTGGCAGACTAGGAGGACACCATAGACTATGGTAAGTAAACCCCACACCCGGTACTGACACAAAAACTAGTAACCATAAACTACTGAGAAGATAATTACAATGTGCACTTAGTTTCAAAAACCCACCCTACAAGACGTCAATTCTTAGAGGTCCTCATCTTCATCTTCGGCTTTGCACTGCTTCAGGTAAGCCTTGTAACTAGCAATTGTGGGACAGTCAGGGCCACAGTTCTTGTGAGCCGGATCATTAGCTTTTTCTTCTGGGTCTCGTTGGTCGTTTTCATGCCATTCCTCACCCTCACCCAGACCCCATTCCTGGACATCATCCACATCGAAATCGTCCTCAAGTTCCTCATCAACTGAGTACCTTCTGACCCAACCCCTAGGCAAATTTGAAGTTAGATTTGCAGCTCTGAGGAGGAAGAAGATGCTCCTATCCCTTTCTGCCCATAGTTTTTCAAAACCTAAAGCCTTGGAAATGCCCATGTGAAGGAGGACTGCAAGAAACATTGTTGGAATCTATGTGTTGGCTTGTGCTCTGTGGTAGGCATTCAGGAATTCTAGACCCAACACATGCTTAGTGGCCACTAAGATGAGCGGATGAGAGGATTGAAGAAGGCCTTGTAGACGTTTGTTCGTGATTTACCCATGAAAAGCCTGCATTTGTTTGTTCGTTTCCAAAGCCAGTGGCGTCTCCATTGCACACCTTTCTTCACACCTTCCAAAAACTTCTGCTCTATACTCGTTTGGAGCCTTTGTGATGAAAAAATGTAATGAATGCCTTTGTAAGCTACTTGCTTAACCACGTATGAGAGAAAATGTACCAAACGTCACCTACTTGCATGATAAATACAACGGCGAATGTAAGGAGTACTCATTCCCGTAGATGAAATTAATGAAATTAATGCAATAGCCAGCGTCCTTATGGAGGAATCATTTACTCAATTTTAGCTTTTTAAATTATGATTGTAACAACATCCCATGGTTTGTCAAGATGATGTGAGAAAATATCCTTTCCTTTTGAAGGTATTGGGGCTGCCAAAGTAATAACCGATGCCAAAAATTACCGGTAGACTTTCCTAGTCATTAGTCCTTTAAAATCCTAGCTGGGCAATGCTAAGGCAGCTTTTTCCAACTCATCTACTTTGGAGTTTCCTTCCCTGTATACGTAGCTAACTTTGAAGGCTACAAAGCTGTCTAACAAATCATTGATCTGTTGTAGCAAGTGATTTAATTTCCAATTAGGGGTGGATCCTTGACATATTGCATTGATTGTAATTAGGGAGTTTCCTTCCAGGTGGATCTGTCTGAAATTTAGGTCTCTTCCTAACTGCAAACCAATTGCTACTGCTCTAAATTCTGCCTCATTGTTTGTGCATCTACCTAAGGAAACTGATTTTACTGCTATCACCTTGCAATCAGAGTCCCGTGCTATACAACCAGCCCCACTTGGGTCAGGGTTGCCTTGCGCAACACCATTGAAATTGATTTTTATCCAACCAGGATCAGGGGCTTGCCACCTAGTTTCCTCTCTTAATGCTTTTTTGGATTGAAGGGAGTTGCTTCCATGCAGTGTGGGTGGTTTAAGACCTGAGAAGCATTTGATCAAAGTGTCATCCCAGCTAGTGAAAATTTTGTGTTTAGCTCCTTTCATCTAGCAACCTCATTGACTAGTTCTACTATTTCTCTTTCAATCTTGTGCCATAATCTATCCTTGTTCAATTGCTTTCCTTGAAAAATTCTCTGGTTCCTTTCCTTCAACAGCTCCCAAATTACTATTGATGGGAAGATTTTCCAAATGTTGTTAAACACTACTTTAATACACTTTTGAGGCCACATCTTAAACCAGGTTGCAAGATCATTTTGTATTGGAATCTAAAAATTAAGCTTGTTTCTTACATGATTCCAGCATTCTGATGCATATGGATAGGACAACAACAAGTGGTCTACCGTTTCCAATTGAGCTTTGTAAAGGCAACACCTCTTTGGGCTTCGTATTCCAAATTTAGTCAATCTGTCCTCCGTGAAGATTCTTTTTTGCACTGCCAGCAATGCAAAAACTCATGCCTTAGGTAGGAAGTTGTTTCCCTAGAAAAGTTTGCTTGGCCAATCCTGATGAGCTACTACTATTTCCTTGGCCCTATATCCTAACTTTACTTTATAGGTCCTAGTAGATGATCCACACCACCTGATCTGGTCTTTTGCATTAGATGGGACAAAGAATCTATCTTTGAGGATTTTGGACATAATTTATTTCTGAGGTTGTGGGGCATTGAGGGTTTGATTATCATGCCAAACCCAACATGCACTTCCTGGGTTATTGGTCTTCACACCATAATTGGCAACCTTGTTACCCCATAATCTAATTGTTTCCTCTTTTATCTCCTCCAAGCCCTGAATGTCACCTATTGGTGCTTTCCCTCCCCAAGAGTCATGCCAAAAGGAGGCACTATTACCATCTCGGACTTCCCATGTGACATGATCATATATGATGTCTTTGCATTCAAGTATGAAATTCCAGATTGCAGAACCTCTTGGGGGATTCAATACTATGAGGATTCTATTTGGGTCATCCAAGTCAAGATACTTTCTTGTCAAAACTCTAACCCATTTTTTATTTCCTTTGGTGTGGATGTCCCAAACTAATTTGGCATCCATGGCCTGATTCATAAGGGGTAAATGGCATAATCCTACACCTCCAGCTTTCTTGGGAAGACAAATCTTGTCCCAAGCCAAAAGAGGGAATTTGTTTTGCTCCCCCACACCACTCCAAAAAACCTCCTAAATATTTATGTGAGAGCATCTTTAGTAGCTTTGGGGAGCTTGAGACAAGACATCGAATAGACATGAATTGCTGATAATATAGATTTAACTAGCAAGAGTCTACCTGCTGATGAGAGCCATTTACCTTTCCAAGTGTTCAACTTGTTCTTGCAGCTTCTAATTAAATTTTCCCAATAACATTTTTTGTTAATGCATGCAAACAAAGGGATCCCCAAGTAGCAGCCTGGAAGGGAGGTAATTTTCAGATTTAGGATCCTTGCGATATCCCTTTGAAGACTTGGTTGAGTATTTAGAAAGAAAATCTTTGATTTATCCTAGTTGATGTTTTGCTCTGATGCTTTACAATATGTATCTAAGAAATTTTTGATCAATCTTGCTTCCCTCCGGCTTGTTTCACCCATTAGTACTATGTCATCTGCAAATTGTAAGTGTGTTGAAATTTCCATTCCATTTGCTATGTGGATTCCTTTCCATTTACCTCCTCTCTTAGCCTTTGGATCCCCCTCCCCAACACTTCTGCCATGATTATGAACAGAAATGGGGATAGTGGGTCTCCCTGCCTAAGGCCCCTGGATGAAGGGAATAAACCATTTGTTGTTCCATTAACCAGTACCGAGAACTTCGGAGTTGAAATGCAGCTGCTGACCCAATTTATCCAGTTTGGACTAAAGCCAAATTTACCTAATACTTCCATAAGAAAACCCATGTCTACCATATCATATGCTTTGAGAATGTCTAATTCTAGGAGCATGCAAGCCTTCTTGTTTTTCCTAGTTGTGTGTATTGTTTCATGTGCTATATGATACCTTCCACTATGGATCGGCCTGGAGCAAAGCCACTTTGTTCCTTAGAGATCACTTCCTTGAGCACACTCTTGAGTCTGTTAGCAATTATCTTTGTTACCACTTTGTACACCATGTTGCATAGGGAAATAGGCCTAAAATCACTCATAGATTGAGGGGATTTATTTTTGGGGATTAGTGCCAGGAAGGTGTGGTTTATCGCCCCTAGCATAGTCATTCTCTTTCTGGATTCTTCAACAGCTGCACCAAGGTCTTCTCCAACTATATCCCATAAGTTTTGGAAGAAGCCCACAGGGAAGCCATCTGGACCTGGGGCCCTATCTAGATTCATTTGAAAGATTGCTTCTTTGACTTCTGCTAGGGATATTTTTTGATAGAGAAATTTGTTTTGGGATTCTGAAATGATGGATGGAATTGCGCCCAGTAAATAGTCTCTGTCACACCTATTAACAAGAGTCTCCATGTTTAGTAGGGATTCAAAGAAAGTGACAATCTCTTTTTTGACTTCATTAGTTGATTGAGTTGTATCACCATTGGATATTTTGATTTCTAGAATCCTCTTGCTATTATTATTTTCTATTGTTGATTTGTGAATTTTTTTTGTGTTTTTGTCCTCTTCATTTAGCCAATCTTCCCTTGATTTTTGACACCAATAGCATTCCTTCCACTTGATAATTTGAACCATTTCTTCTTTTGGATTCTTTTCATT
>VDFB02198887.1:0-15173 GCA_007258455.2 Sequoia sempervirens | reverse complement strand
CCAATACCTTGTACAAAATGGGTATTAAGGCCACAGACTTAATTGAAAATTTGAGGTCCATTACTTGCAACTAAATATTATAGGTGAATAGAGAAATTGTAAATGAGCTATTAGAATAACACTTAACAGCCACTAAACTATTTTTATCTCCAGAATGTTTATGCTTTCATACTAACCCTCTACATATATATATATATATATATATATATATGTATATGCAATTACTCCTATGTTAATCTACAATTGCTCCTATGTTAATGGGTATAATGCTAAAGGTGCATAGAGATAACTACAATCAATAAATGAAGGGTAAATAAATTACAAACCCTGACCATATTTTTTATCAAAGAAAGAAGATTTAGCTATAATTTATCCATCCATATAGAGGAATAATCTCTTTGAAGTCTCCAAAATGGGTATAATGTCAAAGATACAGACATATAACAAGGAATAATAAGCAGAGAGTGAAAGACATGAATGATAAATTAGTCACTCTAACACCTCTTATACAATTTCTCTACTTTTCTTCAATATTTATTTCCAAAGAACGTAGCTTGAATCTTGTATCAATATGTTACATGATATAATTTTTTTCTCATTTGTTTCAACTAGAGAGCCATCCACAAAGCTTCATTCTGCACACTATAAAGACTATACAATGACTAAAAAGGTGGATAAAGATGCACAAAGATAACTAAAACAATAAACCAAGGGGGGGGGAATTATAACAATCTCTCATTTTAACTACAATTTTTCCATCCAAAATAGAGCGATAATCTCTTTAAAGTCTGCAAAATGGGTGTAACAATGAAGATAGAAACATATAACAAGAAGAAATGAACAATAAATTAATCATCTATGCAAAATACCCATGCAAAATGACTTTATTTGCATTCCATGCCTAAGATGTGTATGCAAAAATATGTTTGTGAAACATGGGCACATATAACAACCAATAGCTAGTGACATTTTTTACTGTAGTCTTCTCTGGAATGAAGACCACAATGGCTATTTCAACAATGCAACTTAATCAATATATTTTCTTGCACATTTTGCAACACATCTATGTTGAGACCTGTTTATGGGTGTTTTTACACCTTCTCAACATAGGCAATGCATAAGTGTATCACCTCTCTTGAAAGGAAATTTCCAACAACAAGTTATTGAAAATTACCCCAAGGTCTCTCGAGAGTCAGGTTATGACAATGCTTGGAATTTCTTAGTTGGTTCAATATGATTTTGTTGGTAATCATAGGGTAGCCTTACGTAAGTTAAGTTGGATGGGAATTGGTTCTTCGACTGGAGTTTATAAAATTTTCTGAAATTTTTCTCTACTACTGCAAGTTCAAGACAACGGTCTCAAACTCCACTCTGATCTTCAAATTTGGCTTTACAATGTGAAATGAACTTTATATAAAGCACCTATTTAAAAGAAAATTCAAAAGGGTAGGGGAGGGAGTAAGTTCCTAGACCTGAAACTACTAATGAATAGTGATAATGAAGGACCCTACAGTGGACAACCTTCCCAAAATAAAGTTCCACTTAACCAAACTAGCTTACAGTATCATGAAACCAGTGCAATCTTCTAAGGTCTACAGATTTCAATAATTCATCCACCATAAAGCATGAACAAAAGATAGAATTTAAGTGCAACATTCAAACAATGTTCAAACTAGCTTTACACTATAGTTTATCATCAATAAACAACAAAAATCATGAACAAGGAAGGGCATCAACACAAAAAAATTCTTCAAAACCAATGAACAACATCAACTAATCTGCTAAAGCATGCTAACACATAGAACAACAAAGTTAATCTACTCAAATTCACTAACTAGGAGAAGAAGAATCATGCAACATGAAGTTGGAACACAAGAATCCACCAAATCAATGAATTTCTATTAACATTCCAGCAACATGTCTTTACAACAACTCAACTCTCTCTTGAAAATGAGAGGAGACCCCCTATTTATAGTGTCTGTCGATGCCAAATTTTGGCAAGGTAACATCCATTTGTGGGAAACTCAGTTTATGGGGGACCTATTGCGCTAAACTGAGTGACCTCTAGATTTTAAAGAAGTTGGCTTCTTCTGTGAATGGGGGTTTGAAATTGGAAAAGGAAGCAGATATATAAAAATAAAATCTAACCTAAGGAAATGCGTTGAAATGTAGATAATAGGCACGATAAATCATAGATCTAAGGGCCCGATCAACAATTTGCAATGTCCTAGAAAAACATAAACTAGAGATTAAAGTATAAACAATTCATTCATTGACATAAAATAACTTTGCACACATATTTACTGAAAAGAAGAGTCACATGACATGATCTAAGACAACAAACATGCATTCGGGTATGTGCAGGATCATCATGGAAAAAATAGGCCCTTAAGTGGCGAAAAATTCAGAAAGATTAGAGTTAGGCAACTTGACGTAAAATTTTGAATAAGTTATCTATATTATTTCGAAAATATATAAGAATAGAATTTGTAGAAAATTGAATGTAGTTTCTAAACTAGAAGGTTTATCTTTATTTTTTTTAAACTATTTGGTGAAAATTTGAAATTTCAATGCAATAGCATTTAAATTTCAGGGAAAAAATAAGAAGTAGGTGTTTGTCTAACCACCCTAACCACAATAAAATGATAATTATTTTTTATAAGATTATAGATATAAGTAGATGACTCATGTCTCGATGTGATGCATATTTTTTTGTAATTTTTTCCAATTAGATAATTAATTATGATTTTTTTATTAGAAATTTTAAAAAATATAAAAACTCGTATGTCTAACCACCTTAATTTGGTTAGAACTTCATGAAATTCATTTTTTTTTTAAATCCTATAGTATGTGAAGCATAGAATGTGACACATATTTTAGATTCAAAAAATGTGATACCGTTTGAAAACTATAGATTTTTTTCAATCAACCTATCAATCAGGACTTTAGTCATAATTCAAATAGAAAATGAATAATAATTATTTATTAAATTCAAAGTAAAGCATTATTTATATTGGTGGAAAGCTGAGAATCTCCTTTAAAAACCCTTTTCGTTTCATCAATTTTGGGTAAAAAAAGGTTGTCAGCTCCACATACCCATCATATCACCACTTTTTGGCCCATCATGATCCTGCACATACCCATTCAATTTATAGAAGTCCTGTGAATAAATCATCCAACAAAAGCAGCATAGTTTAAAGTCAATCAAATATCATAAGAAGAGCAGAAAGGTTGAATGATTGGCACAGTCTGTAAGTCTTTTTGAAATAATTAAAAACCAATAACAGAGGCCTAGTGTCTTTTCTTAATCTATGTCTTTCTGCAAAATCTTGGAACCCCTCCTCTGAAACAAAGAGGAGTATATATAGCCAAAATGCTCCCACCACCTTGAGGAGTAGTAACTGAAAAGATCTGCGAATCCATGGCAATGATGCAAAATCAAAGATTCCTCCCAGCCATTGCAACCAAAAAGATTCCAGCCAAAGCATCTAGTCACTCCAAGTTCAACTACATCCTCTGCAAATGATGGCAGTGGTCCTGGCGAAGTCACATTATACAAGTGTCTCTACCCTACTAAAGCAGTTATGACACGTGGTAGGATGTCACAGTCCCTAGCTTGCTCCATGCATCGTTAAAAAGAAGTACCCACCGAATAGACACATGTTGACACTGCGCAACCCATGCTCATCTTTTTCCTTCGCCATTGAAAAATTGCGCCAAGGAGACATGTGTAACCTATGTTATTCTTAGTACCAACAATGGGCCTACTAGAATATGTGAAGATGGAGCCACGTGGCATGTAAATGGAGCTTGACTCAAAAATGAAGGGAAGCGACTTTCAAATGTGCATAGAGAAGACATGTGGCAATGTTGCAGGGCCATTTTGAAATGTAAAGGGAAGAGATCCTTCAGGGAGCTCAGAGTGGACACATGGTGAGGCAACGACGTTTCTCAAAAAGGGGTCGAATGACCTTTAATGCAATATTTAGGCTGATACTTTAACAAAATAAATCCCGTAGGGAGCTCGATGAATATTTATTCATAACTTTTGGCGACTATTAGGGGCATTTCACTTGAGGAACAGAGAACCCAAAATTTATGGTTCGTAGACTAGAGTGCCATCCATGGGTGATGAAATTAGAGCTTGGAAAGGGTCTCCCACAGAGGTGGCCAATCATCTTCGGATGGCCATTCTACTTTTCATAGATTCTCATGAGCTTCACCTAGGTCAATCATTTCTTTATGAGGCAGCGTATCAAGCAAACTCGCCCCTACTTCACAATGGAATAGTAGCTGTGCAAAAGGATGGATGACCCTTTCAATGTCTGTTGCAATAGGAGGATGGCTGAAATTATGGAAAGCGCTTAGGTCTTTCTCCTTCTCTTCAATTCTTTTTGCAATCTGTTCAGCTGTTGCTATCGACACATCTTCAAAAAATGGAGATGGCAGACCCATTCCGCTCAACTGAGAGAAATTTTCCCGCATGCCATCTATTGTTTGGTTCAAGGTAGCTACGACCACCTTAGTCCATTGCAAGGCCGAGTGGCAATGGATGAAATTTTTTGTCATTTGAGCAGCAACATTCCAATCTTTGATCCATGCCTTGGCTAGGTCTTTATCAGAGACTGAATATAGATTGGTGAGTATACTCTTAGCTTTTGGAACTGTCTCTGAAATGAACCGTGGGAATTGCTCAATTGTTCCAAGGACATCCTAGCTCAATCTAGTTGCTTTTGAGATGAACCAAAGCATTGGTTGTAGTGTCAGGCAGAAGGTTTTAACCTTTTCCCAATAAGAAATATATATATGTCAGGCCAATGGGATGAGGTCAGGTTGCGCTGAAGAGGCTTCGAGAGAGCTCTTCAGAGAGGCGATCTCTGCATCCTTTGAGTTAATGGTCTCAGTTAATTCCACACTTTTCCTTTCACGGGATGCTGAGCCAGAGCTCATTTATTTATGCTAGCTTGGCTCTTAGGCACCAATTCACTCTCTTCAGAGAGGATGTTTTTCTTTCAAGGATTTCAACTGCCATCCATCTTCTTCAGCTTTGGAATTAGATTTAATGAAATCGAGGGTGACCACTCATTACATTTCCTCCATGAGCTCAACTTTATCTTGTGGATCAACTACCTTCATTTCAAGCCCCATGACATATAGATCATAATCTTCTAGACACATCTCACCTTGTTGCTTTTCCATGGTTGAGTACATGGTTTGCAAATTTTAGCATTTTTCGATCTCATTATAGATAGGATGCACCTTGGTTCTGCTAGCTTGTGATCATCCTTGGCTTTTTGCTTTTGAATTCAACTAACGTGCACCTCCTTTGTAGAATCATTTTGTGCAATAAAATGGGTTGGCGATGGGACTAGCTTTCCTATGAAAGGAGCCCCAGGAGGTAGGGCATATGGATAGATAAGTTTAATAGGCACAGGTAGTTTCTTCTTCTAAAGAGTGATGGTTTGCAGGGAGAAATGAGGCACATGTCAAAGTTCAGTTTGTGAACCAATAGAAGGGCTTGTCATTTTCCAAGGTTCAATTGGTGAACCGACGGGAGAACTCATGGGTCGCAGTGGTGAGGGAGTAGTCATTGTAGATTCTGATTGCTATGAGAAAAAAGGTGGATCCACGGTGATAGTAGCAACATAGGTGCCAATGGCGGGTAAGCTTTTAGAAAGTGAGGAAAAGAAGGACTAAGCGATAGTGGTTGGTGTAAGGGTTTGCGGAGGAGTAAAGGCAAATGGATTCACCCATGCAGATTGATAGAAACCTCCCGACCAGGCATTGTATCAAAGGCGGGAAAAGAAGGTCCAACACTTATGGTGGGGGGTGTTGTAGAGATAGTGGAGGATAGCAAAGACTGAGAGGAAAGAAAAGTAGGAGTGAATTGTACCTATTGACTAGTCGATGGTGGCTCCTAGCTCATTGTGGGTTCCACGTCCTTCTTGGGCTCCTGGCTGGTTGTGAGCACTTGGCTTGCAGCGGGTTCTTGTGAACCTTCTCTGACAATAATTTATGTGTGTTTTTGCTTTGTAGGCAGGGTTTCTCCAACCTCAATAGTCTCTATCAGCTATTGTTGTGACACTCTCGTTGACTTAGTGGCTGAAGTGAGTGACTATGAGGCCCTAGAAACATTGAATCGCACATTTGAAGCTACGTAGGAGGGCCACCCAATGGAGCTTTTTGCTTGCTGAGTGGAAGATGTTGGGGTCCCTACTTCTTCTTCTCCTTGTTGTCCGGATTCATCTCTTGTGATGTCATTTCCTCCAAAGTTTGAGTCGGAGGTTGGGTGTCCATCATCCCACTATTTTTCAAACTTTTCATTAGCTTTCAAGCTTCCATAAGGGGCTTCAAGTTGCTTTGTTTCCTAGCGATATATCTAGAATACTCTCATTTTCTCTACAGTCCATTGCTCTATATACTGTAACTTGTTGTACATGGTGGTCCCCATCTTGATATTCTCATCAGCCACCCCCACAACGAAGTAGAACTTATTCCACGGCTCCCTATTATCCTCTATGGGAATATGCACCAACTCAATCAAATACTCATTTTTCTTTTATAGCAGGTTACGCCTCTTTTCCTAGTAGGGTCGAGGAGCGTGAGTAACCCTCATGTGCGCATGTGGCAGATCATTGAAATGATTATGCTACAATTTATCGCATATCAAAACCAACCCTAAATGAGCCAGCTTATCTTGCGATAATGGATGTGCCAACCTCTTTTCCAGGGTCACCGTTTTGAAAATTATGGGTAATTGGAGCCATCCCTTTTTTTTGGGGGGTCCTCCACAAAATTTTCAGTTGATAATGCATGCCTGTCGATACATTTCAAGAGCCAACACTCTATTTTTGACGTAGGTCGGGAGTCAGAATGGTTGTTCAATGAAGCCCCGCATTCGAATGATTGTGAAATCTGTACCGAAGAACTAGTCACATGCTAGAGTAAAGACTTGTATATATCCTATTTGATCCATGTTGAGTCAGACCATGCCCATGCCATCTTTTGCTTGCAAATATTTCAAAATTGGAGTTAGAAAGAAATCTAAAAATGCATAGTAGTCAAATTTTACAGAGAGGAGAGGTGTCCATGTGGATACAAGCTTTCTTTTGCTCTTTTCATCAAAAATAGATAAACCCACATACTTGCTAAAGAAATCAGGGTTTTGATACAAAAACATATGGGCAAGAAAAGAGAGGAACCTGAACTTCTATTGCTCTGGGTAATTCTTTATTTTCCCTACCATTTCTTCTATGAGGTAGTCTACAAAATCATACTAAAAGAAATCATGCTACTTGCAAAATTGGAAACCTGACCCTAATTGAAAAGCATGCACCTCCTGGTGTGTGTCTAGGCCACAAACAAATGCTAGCATTGAAAATGCCTCTCTCAAGTCATTCTCAAATGTACCATGCGACACTGGGATACTTGGTGGGTTTTGGCTCGTCATTCCCTTCCTGCCAGTTTCCTTAATTAAAAACTAAGGGTCTTTCTGGATTCCCCTCCATGTGTTTTCTCCTTTGTTAGGATTGAATAACTCAATCCTCTTTTTTTTGGTGGTCGGGTTAGGAATACATAGCATACGCCAAATAACCTATGGGATGATATTGACTGTTAAAGTTCAGACCTCAATGTTGTGGGTGCTTGGGTTGTAATGTTGAATGGCTACATCAACCAACTCTGGGAAATAGTGCATTAATGGGACCATGTAATGCAAAATCCCATTGAGCCATATTTTTTTGGTTGTTGATATCTATTTCTTGGGTGTCTTCATCCTTTCACAGGCCCCTTCTCTCAAAGACTTGGGGTTTTTTGTGAGGTGTGGGTCATGAATATTGTCCCAATCCTCCTAGACCTGAACCTGGTTTCTATAATTTGTGGACTTGTCTAGTTCCAATGTGTTTTCCCATTTTGGCTTGTCTAGTATACCAGGCGTAGCATATGAAATGCCTTTATAGATGTTAATAGCATGTGATGCTTGTATGGCTTTGAGAAAAGGTTTTGTTGCCTCCCCTTGTATCTCTTGCTTTGAACTCTCTACCATTGTATCTTTTGATGGAAGCTTTTGCTAGGCCTGAATTCTGTGCAACTTTTTCCTTGGCTCTAGATATGCTAAAAACCTATCTTTACTCAACTTAGCATATTTGAAAAGACTCTTAAGCATTTAAAACTTTGCATGCGACACTTAGCTATCTTTTCTCAAGGTGACAGAAAAAAGTGGCCTTTTGCATTTAATTCAGCATGTACCATGCACCCTTTGGCTCGTGCAAAAATGCATTACTTGCCATTTTGAAGTGACAAGAATTCATAATTGTCTTGGAAATCGTGTGATATGGCAAGATTTCTTTAGAACTTGGGCTGACTATTTACTCTTAGTTTAGCATTCGTATGCGCTAGCAATTAATATTTTGAATGGAATGGGGTGATCCCATAATAGTGGTTTATAATTTTGGCCAAACCGGACCGAAATTATTATTTTTAACTAAACCTTCACATTCGGCACCTATAGCGGCTAAACTGTGAGGAATTTGAAGATGGTGCAAAACTAGAGTCTCATCAATTTTGTCTGTAGATTCTAAAAATATTTTTTTCAAAATTTTTGGAATCAAATTTCACTTCTTTTTCCATCTCCCACTTAAAAATTGATTTTTTTCAGAACAACATTTTTAAAAGTGACGACACCGTATAACGATAACTTTTTTCCATGAAGGATAAAATTCTAATTCTTTCAAATTTAGATTTGTAACTTTGATATCTAGTGCTTCCACTTGGTTAGATAGTTTTTTATTGAATATTTTTCATTAATCAAGTTTCAAAGTCAAATGAATTACAATTCAGACCAACGACCGTGATAACGCGAACTCTTTTTTGTATATGTCAAAATTTAATTAAATTTTTTTGGATCAAGGACTTCAATATCTGGTGCACTCCATATTTTCTTTTTTCTTTTTGATAATTTCTATTTTTCCACATGTGAAGAACAAAGAAATTCATTTTCGATGAAAAACCTATGTTTAATAAAACTTAAAAACAAATACATAACAAAACCAAAACATATTAAAATTATATTCATTGGATAGATTGTTCAGGAATACCATATAATAATTTGAAATAAATTTTAAATGAATTCATTTGATCCCCCAAAAGCTAAATCAAAGTGATTTTTTATCAGCATTTTGATAGGTGTAAAGGAGACGATTTATAGGTATGGTTTAAAACTAGCGAGGTTCTATCCAAGGGTTTTGATCTAAGTGATTTGATCAAACCTCTTCAATTGGAATCCTTAAAATGGAACTTTTTAAGGCTTAAATCATTATATTTTCTAAAAATATTTGATTTCAGCTAAAATTCGTTCCTCTCTGAATTGTAAACCACTATTATGACATCACCCAATGATTAAGCCAAAGCAAACTTTCAGCACCTAAGAAGATATGAATCTTGCCTTGGGTTTTGGGAAATTCCTAAGAAGTGACACCACAACTTTAGAACCATGCAACTCATTGCTGATGAACACCACCATCTTAAGCTAATTTAATTATCCCTCATTAACTTTGCACACATTGAACCATACTTAGCAGGCACAACTAGTCATGAAATTCGAGCAAGCTTAGGCACAGTTCTCAAGTTGGCACCTGATTATCATCACGTTTTTGGAAAGCCAATTACCATGCCTTTCCTCACTTTTTCTATAAATAGGCATCTAAGTGGAAATGAAATCCCACTTAGCATTTAAGTAAGCTTTAGTAATAGGTTATTGACTTAGCGTTTTGGTTTGGTAATTGGCAAAGTATCTTCATAGGTTAGGCTTTAGGAAGCTTTTAGGAATAGTTACAAGATAGTTGCAGTGTGTCATCACCATGAACACCCCCATTAGGCTAGTGTTGCACAAGTCACAGATGACCTTTATTAGTGAGATTTCCACTAGATGTCTAAAAAGAATGATGATGAACAAACACTCCCTAGCTCTGATAGCCATGAGGTGGGTTTTGGGCCAGGACTTCCTGGAATATGAGGACAAGCATCGGGTTAATACTGACATCTGTTCACACTTTGTCATGTCCATGTTTGATATTGGCATCTCCAGGCCATTGGTGCTGAATCTGGTTAAATAAATCTTCCCAAAGAAGTATCTGAACGGTCTTGGCTAGGTTGTTACTAATGCTTTGTACGAGGTAGGCCTTCCCATGGCAAGTGACCTTAGGCACTACATTGAAGAAGAAATGGTTGTCCCATGGTTGTCCTTCCTGAGTGTATTTCACCTTCAGTCACAAAATGAACATCATCCAAAGGTCACCTGTGCATGCCATTTCCTCTTTCGCCTCTATAACATAGTGCCATTCTATGACATTGAATGGTATACTAATTTTAGGAACCTGGTGTTCCCTCTGCCACTGGTTGTTGCTCCTACTAATATCGTTGTCGTTGTTGGTGGTGTGCCTACTGATGAAGACATAGTGGACATTACAATTGACATGTCTATTGCTACCACACATGTTATTGGTTGAGAATGCCCCTTTCTTTGCTTTCTTCTCTTAAGGATATAATACCCATTTTCTAGTTTTGTATGTATGCCTCAAAAAAGGCCTACATATAGCATACATGGAAAGGAAGCAACATATAGTCATATACTTTGTTGAAATATGACCCTCAAGCCATTTTTTCATGTGAATATAAAAGTGTATATATAATGAAATATAGCTTTATAAAATATTTGGCTCATTTTCTCTTGATATTCTGTAACATAAGTTTTTGTTCTTTTTAGCATATGCATTTGATTTCTCTGCATGTGGATATTATTTTTCTTTGTTCACCCTACTATGAATTGATTTTCCCTACTCTCTATAATGATGGATTATTTCTCTGCCCTGAAGTATGAATAAATTAAAAAATACCTGCCAATAGAACAAAAGAAAAGAAAAATAAAAAATTCACTATACATATTTACACCCGTAAAAGTGTGCAACTTAATGGAATAATTTAAGATGAATCCTATTAACTAGAATTCCTAATGCCTCATGTTCCATATTTTCCAATTCAAAGGAATTATGCTCTTTTCACTTAATTATTTTAAAGGGGCCTTCTCAAAGGCTATCAAATTTACCATGTTGACCTGGCTTTGCATCCCTTTCATTGAATTTCAGCACTAAGTCCCTACACTTTAAGCCTTGGCTGGACGCCTTTTTTTCAAACCATCACTTAACCACTTGCTGGCGGTTAGTCATAGCTATTAGGGACTTCTCCATTTTTTCTTATACTTCCAATAATTCGGCCAACTAAACCTCCATGGCACCATTATGCTCTATCTCGAGGGATTTCAAAGATTGGAGCACTGGAATCTCCATGTATATAGGCAACAATTCATCTTTTTCATACACCAGCTAATAAGGAAAAGTCTTAAGGACCTGCTTAGGTGTTATGCAGTCTACCTAGAGTGTCGCTTAGAGGTTTTTATGCCATTCCTTTTGGTGTTCCTAACCAATCCTTTTGAGGAGTCAGACCAGGTTCTTATTTGTCAACTTGGTTAGGCCATTACCCTGTGGGTAGTAATTTGACAATGTCTTCAAGAATATTTCATTTTATAGTGTGAAGCAACATACCTTTGTGCCTAGGAAATCCCTGGTGTTGTTGGAAATGATAGTTTTCGGAGGGCCGAACCTTGTCAACAGTTCTTCAAGGAAATCCACTATCTTTGCCTCTATGGTATTTTTAAGCGGTGCGGCTTCTATCCACCTTGTGGAGTAATCCGTAGCTGTTAGGATCCACCTATGTCAGGTGCTGGAAGTGGGATTGACCATCCCAATGAATTCCAGGCCCCATTGTGTGAATGGCTCATCTGCTACTATAGGTTTGAGAGGCATTGTGGAATTCTTTCTTCTTCCTATAAAAAAATGGCATTCTTTACAAGCTTTAACCAAGGAATGCAAGTCATTTAAAAGTGTCGGCCAAAAATAACCCACACACATGATTTTGAGGGTGGTGGTCTTGGTGGAGAAGTGTCCACTCGCAACACTGTTGTGGAAAGTGTCGAGGATTCTCTTTGCTTGCCCTGAGGTAACACACCGCAAGAGGATGTCGTTGAAGTTCCTTTTGAAAAGGACCCCTTCAATTAATGCATATCCACAATTCTGCAATTGATAGTATCTCCTCTTTGGGGGGGAAAGACCTGGTGGATACTTCCCTATTTGCATAAATTTCACCATGTCTATTAGCCAGCAACATCTGAACTCTCACCATTCATTAGAATAAGTTCCAGTTGTTCTTCTTCAACGTCCACTTCTTCGTCATGTGCCAATTACTCACACAGTCCTCTTCCTCAGATGGTTTTGGTGGGCTTGACCTCAATGTCATACTTGAGGATCTTGGTGATCCAATTGGCTCTTTTCTCGGTGATTTCTCCTTCCATGATGTATTCATGCACACTAGAATGTGCGACATAAACTATCACCTTATTGCAGGAGATTACATGGCAGAACTTCTGAAGTCCCTTCACTATTGCAAATGCCTGCCTTTCGATGAAATTATACTTTGTCTCATATTCCTTCAAGGTCTGGGAGTAGAGTGCTAATGGATTCTCTCCTTTTCCCTCATTATCTTTCTGAGTTAAGACAATAGCTATGCTTGACATGCTACTGAATATATACATTATGAAGTCCTTAGATAAGTCTAGATTAACTAGTACAGGAGCTGAGGAAATAGCATCCTTAACTTTCTCAAAGGCTTCTTTGGCTTCCTTTGTCCATTTAAATGCTTGATCCTTTTTTAACATCAGGGTGATTGGCCTTGTAGACACGTAAAATGTACTGATTGACATTGGACATCTGATCCTGACCACTAACATCACTTCATCTTGAATTATCCTTTGGTCTAACCATTTAATCAAATGCCTTTATTTGATTAAATTCATTAATATTCCTCTCTTAATTAAATAAATCAGTTATCTAATTAAGTCATCCTCTCTTGATAATTAAATTAACCAGTTTGATCTAATTATCCCTATTTAATTAAATAATTAATTTTATTTGATTAAATATCTAAATTCTATCTATTAAATTAAATAAATTAGAACCTTATTTAGTTTAATCTAACATCATCTCTTTTAATTAAATAAATCAAAAGTCCTTATTTAATTAATCCTTTATCATATTCTTCTCATATTTGATTTAAATAAATCCACAAATTTAAGTCAAATAGGTCACATCATTTAATCCATTCATTAAATTAATTAACCTTGATTAATTTAATCTCTTCTCATGTCCCATCCTCCATCTTTTGCCACTTGCACATGAAAATAGAGTTATTTGATTTATTAAATCACTATTTTCTTCAACAAGGCATCTTTTAAGGAATATTCCTCAAATTTGAATTCAAAATCCAAGTGGACTTTGTCCTTCCAACAAGGAATTTACTCCACCTACAAAGTCATTTTTCCTTGAGCCAAGTGGAATTCAATGCACCTTCTTTCCCTCTTACATGTCATTTCAACAATTTCAAAATTCAAATATAGGCATTTATTGGCATATTGATCAAAACTTGCACATCCTCCATCCATTCACATTTGGACAAGTGGCACATTGCCATTGAATGAAAGATAGTCCCACATTGCTCTATTTTTAGCATTCTTTCAACTTGACATTCTATAAATAAGAGGTTTCTCTCCTCATTTGATCATCCACAATTTGAGTAAACTTATTATGGTCAAATATTTAGCAATCTTCATCCATGCTTTCAAATTTTTAGCTAGGTTATGCGGGTTTTTATCATGGAGCATTCATCACTCTTCACCGAAGTGGATCAACTTTCATCATCAAATCACCATTGCATCATTGGAGTTGGGAATGTAAGGAAAGCTTAGGTGCAGAACAAACTCTCCTAACATGGAAACCTCAGGGAAGAATACAGAGGTGACTTTAAATTTTCAATTATAGTTCAATTAAGATACTCATGAAATAAATAACAGAAACAGAGAACTTAACATACACAAATGAACACCAGATTTACGTGGGAAAACCCTTACGGGAGAAAAACCCACCACACCAAGAAAAAAACCCTTTGTATTATAGTAAACAAATTACATTCAGAGTACAAGCTTCATTCTCTAATGTTAAATTACAACAGCATAATTTCTTGATCAATCTTGTATAGAACATCCCAGTTACAATGCTCTCTGAATTTAATTCATACACACTGATCACACCGTGAACTATTCATCGAACCGATCATCATCTTTGATTACAAAGTATATCCATGTCATTCATGGTCTGTTGATCTTCCTCACAGGAACAACCACAACAGTCCAACTGCTAATGGTTTACATTCTGCTTCTCTGATTGGTCAAAGACAAACCACGTAGGATAGTCATTCGGTCAAGGTGTTCAAACTATGTCGCATGTCAGTGAGACACTAGGCCGTGTCTCCCTGATGCCACAATTCCTGACTATCGTTATTTCCCAAAGTCATCACCATCGCTAAGACATCATATCGATATCCACTACAGAAGCATCGGCCAGATAATCACTATCAGTGAGAGATCATACCGAACACAAATTCATCCTGTGTAGATCTATCGGTGAGACAAGTTCTATCGGCAAGAGTTCTCACTGAAAGCACCTGCCTGTCGACAAGAGAAACCTTATCGCTAAGAGGTCACACTGACATTCAACTTATGTAGCTCTATCAGAAAAACCATCGCTATCGGCGAGACATCATACCGAGCATAGAACAGTCAGAGAGACCACCGCTATCACCAAGAGGTCATATCGAATGCACCAACCTATTGGCGAGACAAACACCATCACCAAGAGTTCATACCGAAGTAATATACCCATTGGTGAGACCACAACCATTGGCAGGAGATCATACCGAGTGCAAACCTTTTGGCCAAGAGTCTCCTCGATGACAACCTTGTGAATAACCACGGGCGACATACATTGGCTCTGGATGAGTTATTCAATGTTCATGTCTCCCCAATGAATTTTGTCACCATGAGTCTTTTGTCACCATGAGTCTCCTTGATAACCATTAGAAACCAACCTGTCAGAAAGAGATATCTCTAGGTGGAGAGAGTTAGAAAAACTCACAGCGATCAAAATGTCTTGTCGATGACTCCCGTTGGAAAGACAAAAACAACGTCTTAGTGACCTGAGCATTTCAAATGATTAGAACACTGTTGCTAG
>VDFB02198886.1:35993-48762 GCA_007258455.2 Sequoia sempervirens | reverse complement strand
TTTTATAAGATTTTAGATATAAGTGGGGACTCATGTCTAGATGTGATGTATATTTTTTGCAATTTTTTCCCAAATTAAATAATTAATTATGAATTTTTTTGTTACAATATTAAAAATATGAAAACTTTGTATGTCTAACCACCTTAACTTGGTCAAACTTCTGTGAAATTGAAATTTTATTTTTTAATCCTATAGTATCTTGAAGCATAGAATGTGACACACATGTTTGGATTCAAAAATGTGATACCGTTGAAAGCTTAGATGTTTTCAATCATCCCTATCAGGACTTTTGGGTATAATTTAAATTAAAAATGAATAATTATTATTTATTAAATTCAAAGTTTAGCATAATTTATATTGGTGAAGCTGATCTCCTTTAAAAGTACACTAGTTTCATCAATTTTGGGTTAAAAACAATCATCAACCACATACCTACACATACCCATCATATTGCCACTTTTGGCCCATCATGATCACCGCACATACCCGAATCTAGAATTATAAAACCATACAAAATAAATTATTTATCATGATTTAGGTGGTGGCTATAGTGCATGCCTTGCAAATGTGGAGGCACTAGTTGCTTGGGAAACCCTTTGAGTTGAAAATTGACCATAATTGGTTGAAGTACCTTTTTGCTCAATCGAATTTGAATGTTAGATAGAGAAGATGGTTAGTGTTGATAGCTGACTATGATTTTAATATCAGTTATATGAAGGGGAAAGAGAATCGGGTCACCGATGCATTAAGTTGGATACATCACATTGCTTCCATAGTAGCAATTCAAGTTGATTTCAAAGGGAAAGTACTCCAAAAGTGCAAAGAGGATGAGTATTACTTACAGGTTAAAGCAAGCACTCATGGATAATCCTCAAGATTTTAGGTATGAGGGTTTCCAATTTGAACCTAGTGGATCACTTAGGTACAAGGGTAGAATGTATGTCCCTGATGTAAAGGAATTGAGAAATTTGGTATGGAAGGTAATACACGAAGCACCATATTTTGGACATCTAGGAGTGAAAAAAATGATGGCTGATGTAAAACCATTATACTTCTGGAATGGAATGAAAGGAGATGCCACTATTTTTGTGGCTAGGTGTCTTAAGTGTCAAAGGGTGAAAGTTGAGCATCATCATCCTGCGGGTTTTTAATACCCACACAAAATACTAGAAAGGAAATAGCATGTTATAAGTATGGATTTTGTGCAAGGATTTCCTATTTCAAGGAATAAGCACAATGCCATACTGGTGGTAGTAGATAAGCTTAGAAAAGTGGCACATTTTATACCAAGGAACTTAACTAATGGAGCACCTGTTATAACAAGAAAGTTTGTGTAGGAAGTGTTTAGATTGCATGGGATTCCTGAAAAGATTATTTATGATAGGGATGTACGAATCACTTCTAGGCTTTGGTAAACCTTGTTTTCTACATTAGGGACTCAGTTAAATATTAGCTCGACAAATCATCCGAAAATGGATGGGAAAACTAAAAGGGTAAACCAAGTACTAGAAGACCTACTTAGGGTGTATTGCATGGATCAACAATAAGAGTGGGAAGATTATTTATCCTTGGTCGAATTTTCTTACAATAACTCATATCATTATGTGATTAAGATGGCTCATGTCAAAGCTTTGTATGGTCAAAAGTGTCAAACTCTTATAAGTTGGGATAAACTTGAGGATTGAGTAAGTCTTGGACCGGAAATGTTAGCTGAAATGGATGAGCAAGTTAAGATTATTAAGCAAAGGTTAGAAAAATATAACAATCGACGCAAAATTTATGTAGATGCTAAGAGAGTGCCCCATAATTTTTCCTTAGGCGACAAAGAATTGTTGAGATTGAAACCTCACAAAAGTTCCATTAAATTTGGAAAGTCTTCTAAGTTAGCCCTGTGTTATGTTGGACCTTTTGAGGTTCTAGAGAAAGTGAATCCTATAGCCTATCAAATCACTTTGCCACCAACTCTTGCAAAAATGCATAATGTCTGTCTTCCATGTGTCCTACCTTAAAAAGCATATACCACCTAGGAGATAATCATATAATTGATTGGAATAGTTTATAGGTAAGGGATCCTAGAGTAGTAACTCTCGAGCCCATCAAGGTGCTAGAAACATGTAAGCTTTTCTTGTGTAATAGAGAGGTCTTGTAGTGCAAAGTCTAGTGAGACCAGTACATAGAAGACTTGGCTACTTGAGAGGACTATACGGAAATTCTATAGAAATTTCCAAACATTCTTTCTTTTGAGAATGTAGAATAATGTAGTGTTAGATTGATATGCTTTGAATAATACCTTAGGTCATTGGGGATGATGATTCATAAGGGGGGGAGTATGTTACACCTTGATTGTATAGCTACTATTTACTATTACTACATAGGGTAAAATGGATGTAATGAGAATTTTGAAGATCAATATGAATGTTTTCACATTTGATGATTGTCTCATTTAATGTTACTTCAATTGATGTTATCCTTGGTGACATATTGCATTTGTGTGAATGAAAGGTTATAATTGAATTTTGATTATTCTAACTTTGGAGATGTTTATGTATACTACATATGATGAACATTTGAATTTTGTGAGGATGTGTTAGTGGATGCAAATATGTGTTCCATTCCTCTAGGTAGAGGGGAAGTATCACTTGGGAAAAGATCTTGGTTGGTAATTGATAAAAGTAAATTAATTGAGCATACACACACCACATTAGAGAGATTTGAACTAAGTCAGTTCATGGGTTATAGGTATATCATCTAGAGCTTGTATGTTTGCATTAGGAGTCTTGTTTACTTTTGCATGCATTTGTGAGTGATGTTTATCTATTTTGGGTTTTGAGATCATTCTTGTGTTATTACGATCATATGGATATGTGAGATGCAGGTGGAAGTATGTTTATATGTATGCACATGTGTGTCAGGAGGATCTAACAACACACATATGCATATGTATAGATATACCACATGTACACACCTATCAATATGATGGTAACATAAAGGGATGTAAGTGAATCAAATGTGAACGTATATATATATATATATTAATCTAGGTGGATCAAAATATCTAAAATTTCACAATCTTGGAATTCATCCAAAGGCGACTTCAATTTCAAATTCACTTTGCAATTTCAAATTGATATGAAAATGAAGGACTTTTCCACAAGCAGAGATGCAATTGAACATGAAGTTCCAGAACTTGATGAGAATTTCAAAAAGTTTTCTCGAAATGAAGGCTATGGTGGAAGTTCTTTTCCAAGAGAGGCAAGAGCGACAGAAGAAAAAGGAACTCAAGAAAAGAAAGAAGAATGAAGGTGAATCCTCTTCAAAAGATGATAAAGGTAAAGGAGTAGGAGGTGGTAGTGACCCTCCTGAACCTCCATCCCCATCTTCTTCTTCATCCTCTTCTTCCTCTTTGTCTACCTCTTCTTCTAAAAAGAAACAACCTGTGAAATATGAAGTTAATTCACCTTTGTTGAAACTTGATGTTAAATTTGATTTGCCAATGTATAATGGAGAACTAGATGTAGATAAAGTAGATAATTGGATTAAGCAAATTGAAGTTTATTGTAGAATTCAAAAGTTTACTAAGGATTCTCAAAAAATCCAATTAGCCACTCTTCGCCTAGGAGGCACAACTTTAATTTGGTGGGAGAGTAGAACACAGGAGGATCTAAGTCATTATGGAAAAATTATTTCTTCTTGGTTTGAATTTCTAGCTACATTAAAGAAACAATTCTATCCATTAGGACATATGCAAAAAGCAGTAATGAATTGGCAATCATTAAAGCAAGAAAAAGGACAAAGTGTTCAGGAATATACATAGGAGTTTAGGAAAAGGGCTTTAATTTTGGGCATTCCTTTATACACACAAGAAACTTTGTTAAAGTATATAGGTGGATTACATGAAAGTTTGAGACATACAATACTTATGTTTAATCCAACTAACATTGATGAAGTTAGTGTGCAAGCTATCCATTTGGAAACAAGCTCAAGGAATAGCCATGATAATCTGTTGATGGAATCCAATAAGCAAAAAGGAAGCAAGAAAGGGAAAGATAAATCAAAGTGAACAACAACTGTAAAGAAAGAGGATGAAAAGCCTTATTGCTCACATTACAAAAAGGAAGGGCACGAAGATGCAAGATGTTGGAAATTGCATCTTGATCAAAAGCCTAAGTGGTTCAAGGATCGAAAGGGTAAGCAAAAGTCCACAGCTATTGTGCAAGACCTTGGTATGGAATCTGGTGATGAATCAAAGATTTTAGTTTTGGGTATCAAAGGTAAAACTCCTATTGTCAATACTAGTTCTCATGCTTCTTCTCTAAGCTGTAATGAAGTACCTGTTGAAAGTAAGAGGAATGAATTGTTTCATATAAGGGCTATTGCAAAACAAAGCAAGATTGATACACTCATAGATAGTGGATCACAAGTGAATCTAATCTCTGAACAAGTTGTTAAGAAATTGGGATTAAAGACAACACCTCATACTAAGCCATATCCATTGGGTTGGGTGAATGATAATGCTCGGCTACATGTGTCACAACAATGTAAACTCCGATTTGCAATCACATCCAAGTTTGTAGATGAGGTAGAGTTAGATGTAATTCCACTTGACATATGTGGGATGGTTTTGGGAAGTCCTTATTTATATGATAGGAAGGCCATTTTCTATAGGGAACATAATAGATATCATTTGTTTAAAGATGGAATTGAATACAGGATGAAAGCTCATCACATGAAGAATGACAAATCTATTGTAAACACAGGGAATTTAAAGATGATTGTAAATGCAAGCAATGCTTTAACCCTTATGTTTGTAACAGCTAGTGATACTAAGCATGGTGATTCTAATCATGATAAGGTGTCACAGATAGCATAGTATGAGGATCAATTGCAAGCAGAATCAAGCCTTCAGCCAGAGGTGGTAAAAGAGGGTTTGAATGTTTCATTCTCTAACAATGTTCCTATTCAGGAGATCCAAACTGTTGATACTATTTCCTTCACAATAGTGTATTCAGTACTGTTGCTTGTTATTCTGCTAGTTATTTCTATGCGGATGATGAATGTGACAGTGAATATTGATGAACATGCAATTGATAGTATCAGCAAAGTTACCTCATATTTCTTTGTGTTTATGATGGGTCACATGTTCAAAGTTTTAGTAGGAAGGACAGATGATACTGGGCAAGTGGGGCGACATTTCCCTAGCTCAAATTGTACATAAAAATAGACTTTTGGAGGTCCAAAAGCTTCTCAATGGGGAGGAATGATCTAGGTGGATCCAAAATACCTAAAAATTTCACAGTCTTAGAATTCATCCAAAGAATCATCAATGCGTAGAGCTCGCTGACATGATCTTGATGCAACTTTAATGAGCTCAAAAGGATTCTGTATGCAAAAGTTATGCTCAGTCAAAGGTTTGGTCAAATAGGCCAATTAAGGGTTCAAAAAGGAAAAAAATGATTGTCTCAAAATGAAATAAAAATGATGCCAATTCATAGTGCTCGTTGCACTGATTCTGGAACTATATTCAGTTTCAAAAATGGAGCTCGTATGTGAAAGTTACAGCTGGTCAAAGGTTGGTCAAAATTTTGACTCTAGTTGACTTTGATGACATCAGCACGCTGACAAGGCAGGTGGTGACGTGGCAGGAGTGGTGAGTTGGCATAGACATGGTGGAAAAAGGAATATGGATTAAACCATATTGTTAAAAGAAAACACATATGGTTTAATAATTAAAAGATTTTTATGATTTCAAGGAGGATTTGGTGGGATTTTATCCCTTAAAATCCTCTTCCCTTGCCCATAAAACAAGGAGAGAAAAAAATCCCGTAAACTTACATTTCAACAAATTAACCCCTTTAACCACCTTTCTCATATTTAACGGATTTATTTTAAAGATTATCCAAGGAGATTATTAAGGGGCTTTTAAAAGATATTGTTAAAGATTATAATGTAAGTCCAAAATTATAACAGCCCATAGTTAAAGGGGTTCATTTTTTAATTGTATGGCTTAGAATTATAAAAGCCAAAGGGGGATTTATTTTTGAAAGATTAATTTGTTATACTAACGGGATATTAGTGATTTTTATTGTAAAAGGGGGAAATGGTTGGAATTTTTACTTGTATACGGGAGATATGCAATATTTGCAAAATAATATGGTTAAAACCATATTAGCAAATAAATGTGTATATAAAGGGGTGATTTTTGTAAAGGGATTGGAAATTATTGAGTGGAGAATTTTGTACAAGAATTTTCTTGGAGAGAATTGTAACAGGGAGAATTATTCAAGTTCATTTTGGGAGAAATAATTCTTTGGAGGAGAATTTACAAGGTGTTTTTGTACACCAAAAATTGTAAAAGAGTGAGAGATTGTGGAGAGATTATTGTAGGTTCTTGGAGCTTGGGTATTGTAACAAAGCATATTTTTTCTTGGCGATATCAATAAAGCAGTCCCAACATTGAGAAGCGGACCAAAGACGTAGTCCACATTGGACGAACTCCATTATCAATTTGCGCGTTGTGATCCTTCTATTTCTTTGTCTCATTCTTCTCTCTTCTGTCTCAATTTTCTCTCTAGTTTAAATTCAGTATTTGAATTTCTAATTACTTATTTTGTAATTTCAACGGTTAAAAAGCATAATCACACAATTTTGTATTAGATCGGGAAATTACTATAATTAGATTTAATTTACAAGTTAATTTTGTAAACTCTAATTAGGATCCTTATGTATGTATCTTATAGTATATGCATGATACAACATATGTTGGAAAATGGATATGCTCATACGGATGCATCGTTATGGTATACCTACACACATATGTGTACATAGAGGTATATACATGTATGAATATACATATATGCACACATCATATATTGTGTTTATTATAATTATTTTTCCTTCACGTACATATATATATATTGGATGTATCTTTGACTAACTTACAATATATATATTTATTTAATGAATATATATATATGCATAAATATATTAAATACTATATATATTTAGCATATGCCTGTATATATTATCTTGAGGAATGGCCATATATATGTATGTCATGTATATATACTATATATATAATAATAATAATAGATAAATTAAATATGGTTTTATACATTGGAAATCGACTTAATTCTGATTTAATAAAGGATTCAATTTAATGTAGACTTCCTTTGACATATTTGAACTTTGGCTTAAATATGCTGATATTGTTTATAGTGATGAAATTCGACTTTGAATCATACACGACTCTAAGAATTAATCACACATCACTTGCTATGGAATACACAAGGATGAAACAATGAAATATGTCTTAAATTTTATGGCATTGACCAAGTCGATATGAAAAAATAGAATTGTAGACCAAGTCCAATGCAATTATTGTGTTCAATCGACTCAACCTAGAAAATAGTCGATGCAAGTTATGTGTTGATAAAATGTGATTGACTTATTCCCAACATATGGAAATCACACCACTAAACTAGTTTGGTAGCACCTCTGTTATCATTTTCCTATAGGTGTTGATTTGGAAAATTACCAAATTTCCCATGTGTAGTTGAAATGATCTTTTTGAATGTTGGTAATTGGAGATTTGATTCATCATGCTTTTTGCTAAGTAGAACTTGAACTACCGCCACCTCAATTTAGAATAATCTAGAAGGGAGTGAGGGTGTTTGAATTACATGCCAAAGCCTTAGGAATTTTGGAGGTTAGTTTGCTCTCTGTGATCACCCCAACTCTCTTGCAACACATTATTATCTTTATTGCATTAGTTTATCTTCATTCTTAGCATTTTAGAGTGTTCATTATTTGCAACCAGCATTCATATTTATGTGTGATTATTATTGCCATTGAGAAAGGCGTATCATACCATTTAAGGAATACGTTTTTAGCTGTCTACCATTCTTGAGTTTTACCAATCATAATCTTATGTTTTATGAGTGAGAGAAGAATGAGTTTTTGGAACTTGAATAATTGTCTTATATTTGAGGGAAGTGTGTTATCAACAAGAGAGGAAAGTGAGTTGTGTTGGGAAGCTAAGATAAGGTGACTTGAACGATAGAAGGTTGCACTATCATCACTATTGGAATAAGTGATAACAAGCATGGGGTTTTTACCTTCTTAGTATTTGCAAGGAAATGTTATGTTTTTCTATACTCCATTAAATGTCTTTTCTGCTTGTACAATATAAGTAATCATAACTTCCTTTTGAAAAGAAATTTGAAGTTTCTTTAGCTATTTTTGTATTGTGATTGTAGGATCTCCATAATAGGAGAATGATGCTTGAATTAGTTATTATTTACTAGGTTTGATTGAATGCAAGTGTCACTTGAGGTACACCTAGCTAAGTTATTAAGTTAAAGTTAGGAAAGCTTGTGTTACTCCTAGATAGATAATCCAGTATGGGAGGGAGCTTGTGTACTTACTTGTTAATCTGAATAATTTCAAGTAGAATAGTATGTTGTTGGTTGGTTTGGGATGACAAATTATCTAATGAAGGACAATACCTATGTGTAGTGTAAGATAGCCTTAAGTCAAATCGGCCCTAAATAGTGTATGTGAAAAATGACCCTTAGTAGAACATACTAAATGAAACACTTTGGCCAAAGTAGTGCAATGTATGAGTCCACTTAGTTGCGTGAAACTTGAGACTACACTGTCAGTTCACTATGATCTTGTATTACATACTAGTTCAAAATTGTGGGATTACAAGTTCTAGTTATGTAGGACACAACACTATGCTCAATTGGTTGTCGTTATCGGTTGCTCTACCAATCTCTTCATTGAAGGGAAGGGCCATCTATCAAATGATAGATGTGTGAGGGACTACAATAAGAGTCTGTGGTTGGTAGAAAAGTGTATGAATGATGCTTCTCCTCCACAACAGGCAACAAAAGAACCAAGATTTGAAAGGAAGGATTTTGGACTGTCTTACTACTATTTTTTCAAAATCTCCATGAGCTATGTATGTATTTGTATGCTTTCTTAATTTTTTCTATATTTGAAAAGAAAATGAATACATGTTGGAATATGTTTTGTATCTTTTTTGGAAATTATTAATAAAAGAAAAATTTTAATGGATTTATTACTTGTTGCAACTTTACTCAGTGTAAAATAAGAAGTTACTTTACTTTATGAAGGGTGAGTACATTACAATGGGGGTGAAAATGAATGATAAATTACCTATTTACTTTATTTATGGGTCCCTCTAATTATCCCTAAAACCCTAGTTCCTTCTTCTCACTCCTATTTCAACCTCATATCCCTTTTCCTCCATTCTTTTCCCATTCTTCATTGTTTTACATCATGGTCCTACTAATCCCTTCCTTTTCCTCCATTGAGGATTCCACCTATGATCTATTTTTTCCTATTCACCCTCTGGGGGGCATGTCTGTAATTCCATCTTTTCCTCAATATTTGGGGCATCTTACACCTATTTTCTTCTCCCGAATATGCTGTTTGTTTTCTTTGAAACATCATTATTTTAATGATATTTCCAAAGGGGAAAAAATGTAGACACCTAAAGTTGGTGTACATTTCAAATTTATCGTATTTCATCTTTTTTTCCATCTTTCTATTTGCATTAATTAAATAATATTAGATCATTATTTAGTGTATCCATCATTTTGGTATTCTATGGGAATTAAAATTAAATACTTTATTACCCTACCCTTCCTCTCTAAATTAAATAAATGGACTAATTTATTTAATTTAGTCACAAACCTTATAGGAATTAAATTTAAATATTTAATTCTCTCCTCCCCTTTCTCTCTTCAAATATCACATCCTCCATAATCCATCCCTAATCCTAGTAAGCTTGCTTAATCTTTGATTAAGGATTTGCACATTCCTAATCCATGATTAGGAGGTGTCACATCCTCCAAAAATGCAAGTGGCTCCTAATTTATCTCCTTTAGCTAGATCACCTTTTTCATCCCTCACTTGCACATCTTAATCCCCTTTTATCTTTCCTAATTAACCCTTTAGTCAACCTCCTAATAAATTCTACCCACACCCCAATGAAATTTTTAATTCCAATTTATTCCTCCAACATATGCTAATGGAAATTTAAATTCTATTTAATTATTCTTCCTAGGTTTCTAAATGAATTTTGAATTCCTCTCCTATCCCCATGAGGATTATAAAGGGAGTTTTTAATTCCATCTTGTCAAATCCTTCCCATGATTTGGGAAGGTTGGACAAGAAACTTCTTTTTTAGGATATTTCCTCTCTTCCCCATGGTACTTCCAAGTACCCTCCACCTCATCCTCTCATCTCCCCATCTGATGACACTTGTCATCACCTCAACCCTTGATCTTACCCAAGCTTCAATCCCCACCATCCATTCATCTCCTCCCTTCTAAATGACTAACACTCATTTTTCCATTTCACAACACTTATGTTATCTCATGCTACCACACTCTCATGCAACCATAACCAAATTCTTGCAATATAGTGACCAAATTGAGCTAAAACAAGGTGTTATACTATCAAAATTTGATTGTGAGCACACATAAATCAAATCAAAGGGGAAATCACATCAACAAGATCGATATCAAGGCCATTTTAGTGTATTTTGATGCAAGTTTGAGCTTCATCTTGGCCCTAATTTGAGTGCTTGCTTGGTTTTTGTTAATTTCCTTGCATTTTAGTTAACAAAAATTCACTGCACACATAACTTTATAGCATTGATACTTGGAAAGATCAATTTAATATTTTTAGACTATTTTAATTCCTTGATCAATTGTGTAACTCATTTATTGATTGTTTTATTACCTAGTATCTATAAAATTCATAATAAAGTTAAGTTGGAATTGAAATTGATTTTTTAGGAAAAGTACCTTAGAATACATTCATTCCTTAATGTCTTTTTATCTAAACTTAATAATCATTCCATGAATATAAGCCATTAGTCTAGTAATCTCTATTCCTCCTTCACCTAGATTAACTATTATAGTTTGTTTTTGTGTGTTCTTGAACAAAGTTAGTCATACTTGACTATTGGCAGGGAATGGTTTTAAACGTGATACAGTCTCTTTGCAAGTTTAACAATAGAACCATGAACATAAACCTTATAAACTTAGAAGGTCATTAATTTAAACTAAATCTTGTTGATGAATGGGGTGCCTCATGTTGATACTTGAGACAAAGTTCCCTAATTTTATTTTGTTTAGGTTAAAAAAAAAATTGGAGTTTGGATGACTATAAGTGGTCAAATTTTTGGGGTATGACATAAACTATTTTTTTTGGTCCTCTTTGCTCAAGAAACTAGAGAGATGAGAGAAAGGTTTTATTATGTCTTACAAGTGAAATATTGTTATGCTATGAATTTTTTTATAAAGTCAAGGGCTTTGATGGATTTGCATTATTTAATAATTTTTATTTGATTAATACAAGCTCAAGAGTCTCTTTGGTGGTATTTTCCTCTAGAAAGGTTTCTCCATGCAATCCTAATGCTATGCATTTCATATTTGTTTATTGGTTGTAATTTTCTACTACATGCTTCTCCTTATTTAATCAATGGTTCATGACATTCTACTTCAATGGATATAAATGAGATTTATTCATAATTTATTTGATTTTTCATTATAGTAGTTTATTTTATTCCTCAACAATATTTTTAAGTTTGCACTCTCTTGAGAGTATTGGTCCCCTATTAGACCTTACATTATTAGAGGAAGGGGTTATGGGCTTGCAATCATCAATGCTCAAGTACTTTATATAGTTCCATGACTACAATTCATATATCTTATCTTTGCAAGAAATACCAATTAAGTGCATGACCTAAATCTACTAATAATATTTTGAAAGTCATGTGAAATGAATTATGGTTCTTTTCAAAAGTATGTGGTAAAAAAAATATTTTAAGTCATTAGACTAATCTTTTTCAAGAACTTGAATCTAATTCGAAAAAGTTGGGAATTAGCTTTGTAGCCTTGTTAAATCCTATTGAGTTCTTGTGTGATTTAAAATGAAGGACAAATTTATCTCTACCACAAAATTTCTAAGTTTAGGGTATGTGCAGGATCATGATGGGCCAAAAAGTGGCAATGGGGAAAAAATTACATTTTTCATTGACCCAAAAAAGTGAAAATGTCGAGTTGACTTTTTTGTGGCTTGGGTGTCAACACATTGCTACCAAAGCAATGCCAAAACCAAGATCTCCATATTGAATATCTGATTTGGATCGAATATCCAATTCAAATTGGATATTCGATTTGAGGAAAATATATATATACAAATTTCAGCCCTATTAAAATCATTTCACACATTCATAGCCGCGAGCGCATAGTGAGGAGGTTCTTCGCATAACAGATCTTTGATTTGGCATATATCCATTTTGAAAGGTTATATTTTATATTTTTCTTTGCTTTGATCTAATTTTGAATTAGATTTGTATAATTTTAGTTAGTTTTTTATGGATTTGTTTTTCAAAATAGGGTTTTTGATTGAATTTTTATGAAAATTTTGAGTTTAGAATGGATTTTGATTAAAAAAGAATATTTTTTATGGATTTTTGATTTTAAAATAGTGTTGTTTATGTATTTGTATTAAAATTAGAGAATTTTATAGATTTTTGTTAAAAACTAGGGTTTTTGTTGGATTTTTTTAAAAAACTAGGGTATTTTTATAATATTTTCATTTATATTGTCTAATTTTAATTAGATTAATTAGTTTTTAACTTTAATCAGGCATTATGGCTGTTGAGAATGAGAATGCACAAATTCCACCCGTTGAGAATGAAAATCCACCAGCTGAGAATCAAAATACA
>VDFB02198886.1:0-35893 GCA_007258455.2 Sequoia sempervirens | reverse complement strand
CTCGACATTTTCACTTTTTTGGGTCAATGAAAAATGTAATTTTTTCCCCATTGCCACTTTTTGGCCCATCATGATCCTGCACATACCCTAAACTTAGAAATTTTGTGGTAGAGATAAATTTGTCCTTCATTTTAAATCACACAAGAACTCAATAGGATTTAACAAGGCTACAAAGCTAATTCCCAACTTTTTCGAATTAGATTCAAGTTCTTGAAAAAGATTAGTCTAATGACTTAAAATATTTTTTTTACCACATACTTTTGAAAAGAACCATAATTCATTTCACATGACTTTCAAAATATTATTAGTAGATTTAGGTCATGCACTTAATTGGTATTTCTTGCAAAGATAAGATATATGAATTGTAGTCATGGAACTATATAAAGTACTTGAGCATTGATGATTGCAAGCCCATAACCCCTTCCTCTAATAATGTAAGGTCTAATAGGGGACCAATACTCTCAAGAGAGTGCAAACTTAAAAATATTGTTGAGGAATAAAATAAACTACTATAATGAAAAATCAAATAAATTATGAATAAATCTCATTTATATCCATTGAAGTAGAATGTCATGAACCATTGATTAAATAAGGAGAAGCATGTAGTAGAAAATTACAACCAATAAACAAATATGAAATGCATAGCATTAGGATTGCATGGAGAAACCTTTCTAGAGGAAAATACCACCAAAGAGACTCTTGAGCTTGTATTAATCAAATAAAAATTATTAAATAATGCAAATCCATCAAAGCCCTTGACTTTATAAAAAAATTCATAGCATAACAATATTTCACTTGTAAGACATAATAAAACCTTTCTCTCATCTCTCTAGTTTCTTGAGCAAAGAGGACCAAAAAAAATAGTTTATGTCATACCCCAAAAATTTGACCACTTATAGTCATCCAAACTCCAATTTTTTTTTTAACCTAAACAAAATAAAATTAGGGAACTTTGTCTCAAGTATCAACATGAGGCACCCCATTCATCAACAAGATTTAGTTTAAATTAATGACCTTCTAAGTTTATAAGGTTTATGTTCATGGTTCTATTGTTAAACTTGCAAAGAGACTGTATCACGTTTAAAACCATTCCCTGCCAATAGTCAAGTATGACTAACTTTGTTCAAGAACACACAAAAACAAACTATAATAGTTAATCTAGGTGAAGGAGGAATAGAGATTACTAGACTAATGGCTTATATTCATGGAATGATTATTAAGTTTAGATAAAAAGACATTAAGGAATGAATGTATTCTAAGGTACTTTTCCTAAAAAATCAATTTCAATTCCAACTTAACTTTATTATGAATTTTATAGATACTAGGTAATAAAACAATCAATAAATGAGTTACACAATTGATCAAGGAATTAAAATAGTCTAAAAATATTAAATTGATCTTTCCAAGTATCAATGCTATAAAGTTATGTGTGCAGTGAATTTTTGTTAACTAAAATGCAAGGAAATTAACAAAAACCAAGCAAGCACTCAAATTAGGGCCAAGATGAAGCTCAAACTTGCATCAAAATACACTAAAATGGCCTTGATATCGATCTTGTTGATGTGATTTCCCCTTTGATTTGATTTATGTGTGCTCACAATCAAATTTTGATAGTATAACACCTTGTTTTAGCTCAATTTGGTCACTATATTGCAAGAATTTGGTTATGGTTGCATGAGAGTGTGGTAGCATGAGATAACATAAGTGTTGTGAAATGGAAAAATGAGTGTTAGTCATTTAGAAGGGAGGAGATGAATGGATGGTGGGGATTGAAGCTTGGGTAAGATCAAGGGTTGAGGTGATGACAAGTGTCATCAGATGGGGAGATGAGAGGATGAGGTGGAGGGTACTTGGAAGTACCATGGGGAAGAGAGGAAATATCCTAAAAAAGAAGTTTCTTGTCCAACCTTCCCAAATCATGGGAAGGATTTGACAAGATGGAATTAAAAACTCCCTTTATAATCCTCATGGGGATAGGAGAGGAATTCAAAATTCATTTAGAAACCTAGGAAGAATAATTAAATAGAATTTAAATTTCCATTAGCATATGTTGGAGGAATAAATTGGAATTAAAAATTTCATTGGGGTGTGGGTAGAATTTATTAGGAGGTTGACTAAAGGGTTAATTAGGAAAGATAAAAGGGGATTAAGATGTGCAAGTGAGGGATGAAAAAGGTGATCTAGCTAAAGGAGATAAATTAGGAGCCACTTGCATTTTTGGAGGATGTGACACCTCCTAATCATGGATTAGGAATGTGCAAATCCTTAATCAAAGATTAAGCAAGCTTACTAGGATTAGGGATGGATTATGGAGGATGTGATATTTGAAGAGAGAAAGGGGAGGAGAGAATTAAATATTTAAATTTAATTCCTATAAGGTTTGTGACTAAATTAAATAAATTAGTCCATTTATTTAATTTAGAGAGGAAGGGTAGGGTAATAAAGTATTTAATTTAATTCCCATGAATACACCTTAGAAAATGATGGATATTAATTAAATAATGATCTAATATTATTTAATTAGTAAAATAGAAAGATGGAAAAGATGAAATAATGATAAATTTGACAGTCTTAGCCTCATTCAAAAAAGCTTAGGTGTCTACATGCCCCTCTTTGAAATATCATTCACTTTAAAATAATGATGTTTCAAAAGAAAAATAAAATATAGCATATTCGATAGAAGAAAATAGGTGGTAAGATGCCCCAACATGGAGGAAAGGATGGCACAAAGAAAAAATAGAATATGGTAGGATGATGCCCCCTCAAGAGGGAAGATGTGAAAAAAGGGTCCAAAGTAACGTCTCGATAGAGGAAAAATGAAGGTGCCAATAGGACCACAATGAAAAATGATAAAGAATTTTGAAAGAATGGATGAAATAGGAGCTACAAAGTTAAAGTAGGAGCAAGAAGAAGAAATTAGGGTTTCAGGGGTAATTAGGGGGACCTATAAATAGTAAATAGGATAATTTGTAACTAGAACCACCCTCATTGTAATGTACTAACCCTTTTCTTAAAGTAAAATTTCTTATTTACACTTTCAGGTAAAGGTAGCAAGTAGCAAATCATTGCAATAATTTTTTTCTTTTCTTTTATTAATAATTTCCAAAAAAGATACAAAACATATTCCAACATGTATTCATTTTCTTTTCAAATATAGAAAAAATTAAGAAAGCATACAAATACATACATAGCTCATGGAGATTTTGAAAAAATAGTAGTAAGACAGTCCAAAATCCTTCCTTTCAAATCTTGGTTCTTTTGTTGCCTGTTGTGGAGGAGAAGCATCATTCATACACTTTTCTACCAACCACAGACTCTTATTGTAGTCCCTCACACATCTATCATTTGATAGATGGCCCTTCCCTTCAATGAAGAGATTGGTAGAGCAACCGATAACGACAACCAATTGAGCATAGTGTTGTGTCCTACATAACTAGAACTTGTAATCCCACAATTTTGAACTAGTATGTAATACAAGATCATAGTGAACTGACAGTGTAGTCTCAAGTTTCACGCAACTAAGTGGACTCATACATTGCACTACTTTGGCCAAAGTGTTTCATTTAGTATGTTCTACTAAGGGTCATTTTTCACATACACTATTTAGGGCCGATTTGACTTAAGGCTATCTTACACTACACATAGGTATTGTCCTTCATTAGATAATTTGTCATCCCAAACCAACCAACAACATACTATTCTACTTGAAATTATTCAGATTAACAAGTAAGTACACAAGCTCCCTCCCATACTGGATTATCTATCTAGGAGTAACACAAGCTTTCCTAACTTTAACTTAATAACTTAGCTAGGTGTACCTCAAGTGACACTTGCATTCAATCAAACCTAGTAAATAATAACTAATTCAAGCATCATTCTCCTATTATGGAGATCCTACAATCACAATACAAAAATAGCTAAAGAAACTTCAAATTTCTTTTCAAAAGGAAGTTATGATTACTTATATTGTACAAGCAGAAAAGACATTTAATGGAGTATAGAAAAACATAACATTTCCTTGCAAATACTAAGAAGGTAAAAACCCCATGCTTGTTATCACTTATTCCAATAGTGATGATAGTGCAACCTTCTATCGTTCAAGTCACCTTATCTTAGCTTCCCAACACAACTCACTTTCCTCTCTTGTTGATAACACACTTCCCTCAAATATAAGACAATTATTCAAGTTCCAAAAACTCATTCTTCTCTCACTCATAAAACATAAGATTATGATTGGTAAAACTCAAGAATGGTAGACAGCTAAAAACGTATTCCTTAAATGGTATGATACGCCTTTCTCAATGGCAATAATAATCACACATAAATATGAATGCTGGTTGCAAATAATGAACACTCTAAAATGCTAAGAATGAAGATAAACTAATGTACAAGATAATAATGTGTTGCAAGAGAGTTGGGGTGACTATTTGTAGAGCAACCAACCTCCAAAATTCCTACAGTCTTGGCATGTAATTCAACACCACTCCCTTTCTAGATTATTCAGCTTGGAGGTGGCGGTAGTTCAAGCCTCTACTTAGCAAAAAGCATGATGAATCAACTTCCCAGTGCAACATTCAAAGATCATTTCAACTACACTTGGGAAATTTGTAATTTTCTTCCAAATCAACACCTGCTAGAAAATGATAGCAGTGCTGCAAACTAGTTTAGTGGTGTGATTTCCATATGTTGGGAATAAGTCAATCACATTTTATCAACACATAACTTGCATCGACTATTTTCTAGGTTGAGTCGATTGAACACAATAATTGCATTGGACTTGGTCTACAATTCTATTTTTTCATATCGACTTGGTCAATGCCATAAAATTTAAGACATATTTCATTGTTTCATCCTTGTGTATTCCATAGCAAGTGATGTGTGATTAATTCTTAGAGTCGTGTATGATTCAAAGTCGAATTTCATCACTATAAACAATATCAGCATATTTAAGCCAAAGTTCAAATATGTCAAAGGAAGTCTACATTAAATTGAATCCTTTATTAAATCAGAATTAAGTCGATTTCCAATGTATAAAACCATATTTAATTTATCTATTATTATTATTATATATATTGTATATATCATATACATACATATATATATGTATGTATATAATAACTAAATATATATATATATATATATATATAATATTTTAATATATATTTACAAATAATAAATATATATATTTATATAAATAGATATATATATCGTAAGCTAGTCAGTATACATCCAATATATATATATATATATATTCAAAGGCAATATAATAATTATAATATCCACATTATACAAGATGTATGCATATATGCATATGTATATGTATACATGTATATACCTCTATGTACACGTATGTGTAGGTATACCATGCCGATGCATCCGTATGAGCATATCCATTTGCCAACATATGCTTGCATATCAATATGCATATACTATACATACACATATATATATGATCCGTAATTAGAGTTTACAAAATAACTTGTAAATTAAATCTAATTATAGTAATTTCCCGATCTAATACATAATTGTGTGATTATGCTTTTTAACCATTGAAATTACAAAATAAGTAATTAGAAATTCAAATACTGAATTTAAACTAGAGAGAAAATTGAGACAGAAGAGAGAAGAATGAGACAAAGAAATAGAAGGATCACAATGCGCAGATTGATAATGGAGTTCGTCCAATGTGGACTACGTCTTCGGGTCCGCTTCTCAATGTTGGGACCACTTTATTGATATCGCCAAGCAAAATTATGCTTTGTTACAATACCCAAGCTCCAAGAACCTACAATAATCTCTCCACAATCTCTCACTCTTTTACAATTTTTGGTGTACAAAAACACCTTGTAAATTCTCCTCCAAAGAATTATTTCTCCCAAAATGAACTTGAATAATTCTCCCTGTTACAATTCTCTCCAAGAAAATTCTCGTACAAAATTCTCCACTCAATAATTTCCCAATGTCCCTTTACAAAAATCACCCCTTTATATACACATTTATTTGCTAATATGGCTTTAACCATATTATTTTGCAAATATTGCATATCTCCCGTATACAAGTAAAAATTCCAACCATTTCCCCCTTTTACAATAAAAATCACTAATATCCGTTAGTATAACAAATTAATCTTTCAAAAATAAATCCCCCTTTGGCTTTTATAATTCTAAGCCATACAATTAAAAAACGAACCCCTTTAACTATGGGTCGTTATAATTTTGGACTTACATTATAATCTTTAAAAATATCTTTTAAAAGCCCCTTAATAATCTCCTTGGATAATATTTAAAATAAATCCGTTAAATATGAGAAAGGTGGCTAAAGGGGTTAATTTTTTGAAATGTAAGTTTACGTGATTTTTTTTCTCTCCTTGTTTTATGGGCAAGGGAAGAGGATTTTAAGGGATAAAATCCCACCAAATCCTCCTTGAAATCATATAAATCTTTTAATTTTCAAACCATACGTGTTTTCTTTCAACAATATGGTTTAATCCATATTCCTTTTTCCACCATGTTTATGCCAACTCACGACTCCTGGCACGCCACCATCTGCCATGTTAGCTTTCTGATGTCATCAAAGTCAACCATAGTCAAAATTTTGACCAACCTTTGACTAGCCATAATTTTCACATACGAGCTCCATTTTTGAAACTGAATATAGTTTCAGAATTAGCACGATGAGAACTACAACTTGACATCATTTTTATTTCATTTTGAGACAATAAATTTTTTGCCTTTTTGAACCCCTAATTTGCCTATTTGATCAAACCTTTGACTGAGCATAACTTTTGCATACAGACTCCTTTTGAGCCCATTAAATTTGCGTCAAGATCGTGTTAGTGAGCTCTACACATGATTCTTTGGATGAATTCTGAGATTGTGAAATCTTTAGGTATTTTGAATCCACCTAGATCATTCCTCCCCATTGAGAAGCTTTTAGACCTCCAAAAGTCTATTTTTATGTACAATTTGAGATAGAGTAATGTTGCCTCACTTGCCCAATATCATATGTCCTTCCTACTAAAATTTTGAACATGTGATCCATCACAAACACAAAGAAATATGAAGTAACTTTATTGATACCATCAACTGCATGTTCATCAATATTCATTGTCACATTCATCATCCACATAGAAATAACTAGTAGAATAACAAGCAACAGTACTAAATACACTGATGTGAAGGAAATAGTATCAACATTCTTGATCTTCTAAATAGAAACATTATTAGAAAATGAAACATTTGAACCCTCTTTTACCACCTCTGGCTGAAGGCCTGATTCTGCTTGCAACTAATCCTCACACTGTATTATTTGTGACACCCTATCATCTTCATGCTTAGTATCACTAGCTATTACAGACATGAGAGTTAAAGCATTGCTTGCATTTACATTCATTTTCATATGCCCTTTGTTTACAACAGATCTATCATTCTTCATGTGATGAGATTTTACAATATATTCAAATCCATCCTTAAATAAATGATACTTGCTATGTTCCCTGTAGAAAATGGCCTTTCTATCATACAAATAAGGACTACCTAGAACCATCCCACATATGTCAAGCGGAATTACATCTAACTCTACCTCATCTACAAACTTGGATGTGATTGCAAATCAGAGTTTACACTATTGTGACACATGTAGCCAAGCATTATCATGCACCCAACCCAATGGATAGGGTCTAGGATGAGGAGTTGTTTTAATCCCAATGTCTTAACAACTTATTCTGGGATAAGATTAACTTGTGACCCACTATCTATTAGTGTATCAATCTTAGTTTGTTTAGTAATAACCCTTATATGAAACAATTCATTCCTCTTACTTTCAATAGTTACTTCATTATAGCTTAGAGAAGAAGCATGAGAACTAGTACTAACAATAGGAGTTTTACCTTTGATACCCACAACCAAGATCTTGGTTTCATCATTGAAACCAGATCCAAGATCCTGCACAATAGTTGCAATCTTCTGCTTACCCTTTCGATCCTTAAACCATTTTGGCTTCTAATCAGGATGCAGTTTCCAACATCTTGCATCTTTGTGCCCTTCCTTCTTGCAATTTGAGCAATAAGGCTTTTCATCCTCTTTCTTTACAGTAGTTTTTCGCTGTGATTTCTCTTTCCATTTCTTTCTTTCTTTCTGCTTATTGGATTCCATCAATAGATTATCATGGCTATTCCTTGAGCTTGTTTCCAAATAGAGAACTTCCACACTAACTTCATCAATGTTAGCTGGATTAAACATTAAGTATTGTATGTCTCAAACTTTCATGTAATCCACCTATATACTTTAACAATGATTCTTGTGTGTATAAAGGAATGCCCAAAATTAAAGCCCTCTTCCTAAACTCCTATGTATATTCTTGCACACTTTGTCCTTTTTCTTGCTTTAATGATTTCCAATTAATTACTACTTTTCGCATGTGTCCTAATCGATAAAATTGTTTCTTTAATGCAGCAATAAACTCAAACCAAGAAGAAATATTTTTTCCATAACGACTTAGATCCTCTTGTGTTCTACTCTCCCACCAAATTAAAGTTGTGCCTCCTAGGCGAAGAATGGCTAATTGGATTTTTTGAGAATCCTCAATAAAATTTTGAATTCTACAATAAATTTCAATTTTCTTAATCCAATTAGCTAGTTTATCTGCATCTATTTCTCCATTATACATTGGAAAATCAAATTTAACATCAAGTTTCAACAAAAGTTAAATTAACTTCATATTTCACAGATTGTTTCTTTTTAGAAGAAGAGATAGATGAAGAGGAAGAAGAGGATGAAGAAGAATATGGGGATGGAGGTTCTGGAGGGTCACTACCACCTTCTACTTCTTTACCTTTATCATCTTTTGAAGAGGATTCACCTTCATTCTTCTTTCTTTTCTTGAGTTCCTTTTTCTTCTGTCCCTCTTGCCTCTCTTGGAAAAGAACTTCCACCATAGCCTTCATTTCAAGAAAAGGTTTTTGAAATCCCTTGTCATCAAGTTCTGGAACTTCATGTTCAGCTACCATATCTGATCGTGGAAAATTCCTTCGTTTTCCAATCTAAGGATTAAATTCTTCAAGTGCACCTTCTCCTTGCTTCAATTTCAACATGGTTAACATTCACTCTACAATTTCCTACAAAATAGGCTTTGATACCAACTTGATCCGTAATTAGAGTTTACAAAATTAACTTGTAAATTAAATCTAATTACACTAATTTCCCGATCTAATACATAATTGCGTGATTATGCTTTTTAACCATTGAAATTACAAAATAAGTAATTAGAAATTCAAATACTGAATTTAAACTAGAGAGAAAATTGAGACAGAAGAGAGAAGAATGAGACAAAGAAATAGAAGGATCACAATGCGTAGATTGATAATGGAGTTTGTCCAATGTGGACTACATCTCCATGTCCGCTTCTTAATGCTGGGACCGCTTTATTGGTATCGCCAAGAAAAATTATGCTTTGTTACAATACCCAAGCTCCAAGAACCTACAATAATCTCTCCACAATCTCACTCTTTTACAATTTTTGGTGTACAAAAACACCTTGTTAATTCTTATCCAAAGAATTATTTCTCCCAAAATGAACTTGAATAATTCTCCCTGTTACAATTCTCTCCAAGAAAATTCTTGTACAAAATTCTCTACTCAATAATTTCCCAATGTCCCTTTACAAAAATCACCCCTACACATTTATTTGCTAATATGGCTTTAACCATATTATTTTGTAAATATTGCATATCTCCCGTATACAAGTAAAAATTCCAACCATTTCCCCCTTTTACAATAAAAATCACTAATATCCTATTAGTATAACAAATTAATATTTCAAAAATAAATTCCCCTTTGGAATTTATAATTCTAAGCCATACAATTAAAAAATGAACCCCTTTAACTATGGGTCATTATAATTTTGGACTTACATTATAATCTTTAAAAATATCTTTTAGAAGCCCCTTAATAATCTCCTTGGATAATCTTTAAAATAAATCTGTTAAATATGAGAAAGGTGGCTAAAGGGGTTAATTTGTTGAAATGTAAGTTTACGGGATTTTTTTTCTCTCCTTGTTTTATGGGCAAGGGAAGAGGATTTTAAGGGATAAAATCCCACCAAATCCTTCTTGAAATCATATAAATCTTTTAATTTTTAAACCATACATTTTTTCTTTCAACAATATGGTTTAATCCATATTCCTTTTTCCACCATGTTTATGCCAACTCACCACTCCTGGCACGTCACCATTTTCCATGTCAGCTTGCTGATGTCATCAAAGTCAACTATAGTCAAAATTTTGACCAACCTTTGACCAACCGTAACCTTCACATACGAGCTCCATTTTTGAAACCGAATATAGTTCTGTAATTAGCACGACGAGAACTACGACTTGATGTCATTTTTATTTCATTTTGAGACAATCAATTGTTTGCCTTTTTGAACCCTTGATTTGCTTGTTTGACTGAACCTTTGACTGAGCATAACTTTTGCATACAGACTCCTTTTGATCCCATTAAAGTTGCATCAAGATCGTGTCAGTGAGCTCTACACATTGATGATTCTTTGGATGAATTCTGAGATACTAAATTTTTTAGGTATTTTTAATCCACCTGGATCACTCCCACTCTCTCCCTCCATATTTCCCACTCTCCCACTCTCTCCACCCTCTCCCCTCTCCACAGCTCTCTCCACTCTCTCCCTCTCTCTCCCTCTCTCTCCACTCACTCTCTCCCACTCTCTCCAACTCTCTTCCACCCTCTCTCCACTCTCTCCCACTCTCTCACACCATCTCTCTCCCTCCCTCTCTCCCACTCTCCAACTTTCTCCCACTCTCTCCAAATCTCTTGCACTCTTCAATTCTCTCCCACTCTCTCCATCCCTCTCTCCCACTCTCTCCAACTCTCTCCCACTCTATCCGACCCTCTCCCACCCTCTCTCCCACTATCTCCAACTCTTGCCCACTCTATCCCACCCTATCATACCCTCTACCACTCTCTCCCACTCTTTCCCATCCTTTATCCCACTCTCCCACTCTCTCTCTCCCACTCTCTCCCACCCTCTCCCACTCTCTCCGTCCCTCTCTCCCACTTTGTACCACTCTCCCACTCTATCCCTCCCTTTGTCCCTCTCTCCCTCCCTCTCTCCCTCCCTCTCCCACTCCCTCCCACTCTCTACCACCCTCTCCCAGTCTCTCCCACCTTCTTTCCCACACTCTCCCACTCTCTCCCATCCTCTCTCCCACCCTCTCTCACTCTCTCCCACTCTCCCACTCACTCCCACTCTCTCCCACTCTCCCTCCCTCTCTCCTAATCTCTCCCACTCTCTCCCTCCCTCTCTCCCACCCTCTCCTACCCTCTCCCACCCTCTCTCCCCTTCTCTCCCACTCTTTCCAACTCTCTCCCACTCTCTCCAACTCTCGTTCACTCTCCCACTCTCTCCCTCCCTCTCTCCCACTCTCTCCCACTCTTTCCAACTCTATCTCACCCTCTCCCACTCTCTCCAACTCTCTCCCACTTTATCCCACCCTCTCCCACTCTCTCCCATCCTCTATTCCACTCTCCCACTCTCTCCCACCCTCTCCCACTATCATATTTTGTGTCATTTAGAATAATATAGATTGGTTATTCTAAGCATCTTTAATAGTTTGCGTCACCAATTCATCATCATTCTGGTTGTTTAGATTAATATAGATTTGTTAGTCTAAGCATCTTTTCTATTGTGACAATATAGATTTCTCATTTTCCCATTTTTGCGATATTCCGAGCATGATTGATCATGGACCTACTGCAACAATAGCCAACTTTGATCCTTTTAGAGACGTGTGCAACAAATTACAACAATATAGATTGGTTATTCTAAGTGTCTTTAATAGTTTGCATTACCATCTCATCATATTTTGTGTCATTTAGAATAATATAGTTTGGTTTTTCTAAGCATCTTTTATAGTTTGCATCACCAATTTATCATCATTCAGGTTGTTTAGATTAATATAGATTTGTTAGTCTAAGCATCTTTCCTATTGTGACAATATAGATTTCTCATTTTCCCATTTTTGTGATATTCCCAACATGATTGATCATGGACCTGTTGCAACAATAGCCAACTCTGATCCTTTCAGAGAGATATACGACAGATTACAACAATATAGACCGGTTATTCTAAGCATCTTTTATAGTTTGCATTACCATCTCATCATATTTTGTGTAATTTAAAATAATATAGATTGGTTATTCTAAGATACCTTGATGGTTTGTACAGGTGCTTGTTAGTCCAGAATGTGAACATACTACTATTGTGCAAGACTATGCCCTGAATGCCTCCAATAGGAAAATTTTATAAAATTTGAATTTTCAAATGTGAAACAATGTAAAAAGGTCATAACTGTGTATGGGCATAATCTATCCAGTGATGTTTTTTGAAATATGGGTCAAATTTTTGGCATTGTATAAAGGGTATGTTTAAAATGTAAAGGGGTCTATATTTTGGAAACTCATAGGTTGAATTAGTCATACAGGCGTATGCTTTGTTACTATTATTGGGACAATTCTATAATAAATTTTTGTACTTAATCGAGCTACAACCAAAGGTTTTCTTCCTGGTTCTTTCTTGTTAGTATGCTCATTTGAACCAGGTTTTGTAATATCTCCTATTTATATATCATAAATTATAGTGGCTTGCCACTTTTGCTCCTCAAATCCAACTTGGGTGCAACTTCATTTTTAGCAACTTTCATGAGGTCTTTAAGGAAATCAACATTTCCAACCTTTCCACAGCCTATAAACTCATCAAAAACGTCTATTAGGACATGCACAAGCTTGCTCTAAACTTAAATCTTGTTTCCCTATGTTTCATTGACATTAGCAAGTTGCAACCACCATTTTTAACCTAATTTCACTAATTTTTGCCATGCATGGCAACTCACCAACTCAAGTACAGACCTTTCTAGCTCTCTAAATCCATGTAGTCACCTTATACAGTCCTAATAAAATCTACCATGGCCATACCATCTAGCTACAAACTATGAAATAGATGGTATGGCCTTTTAGCACTTTGGACTCTTAAGGGAAATCGTCAGTCCAATGTAGATCAAAGTGATTCGGTATATTTGGGTGAAAAAGAGGACCATCCCTAGCATGAACGTACCCATCCAAACATGTTGGAATAATTTGTCTAGTCATACGAGTTGCTAAATGAAAGTTGCACCACTTTGCAACTTTAGACTGCTTGCATCTGACAACTTTTCCCCCAACTAAAAACTTGCCACCATGGGAAAAAACCTCTGAGATAGCAAAAACTGAGAGATTTTATTGTAGATGGACCAAACACAATCTCATAGCCTCAAATGAAGATTCTATAAACGTCATAGTTTCTGAGAAATAGCCCTTCAAAGATTGTTGCCTTTTAGTACTTTGGACTCTTAATTGAAATCGTTGGTCCAATGTAGCTTAGAGTGATTCGGTGCATTTGGGTGCAAAAGAGGACCATCCCTAGTGTAAATGTACCCATCTAGACATGTTGGAATAGTATGTTTGATCGTACAATTTTTTGAATGAATGTTGCACCACTTTGCAACTTTACACTACTTGCATTTGACAACTTTTCCCTCAACTGAAAACTTGCCACCATGGGAAAACGCTTCTGAGATAGCAAAAACTGAGAGAGGTTATTGTAGATGGTCCAAACACGATCTCATAGCCTCAAATGGAGAGTCTGTAAATGTCATGGTTTCTGAGAAATAACCCTTCAAAGATTGTTTCCTTTTAGCACTTTGGACTCTTAAGGAAAATCGTCGGTCCAATGTACCTCAGAGTGATTCGGTGTATTTGGGTGAAAAAGAGGACCATCCCTAGTGTAAACGTACCCATCTAGACGTGTTGGAATAGTCTATTTGGTCATACGAGTTGTTGAATGAAAGTTGCACCACTTTGCAACTTTACACTACTTGCATTTGACAACTTTTCCCTCAACTGAAAACTTGCCACCACAGGAAAATGCCTCTAAGATAGCAAAAAATGAGAGAGGTTATTGTAGATGGTCCAAAAATGATCCCATATCCTCAAACAGAGAGTCTATAAACATCACGTTTTCCAAGAAAAATCCTTTCAAAGATTGCTTCCTTTTAGCACTTTGGACTCTTAAGCGAAATCGTCGGTCCAATGTAGCTCAAAGTGATTCGACATATTTGGGTGCAAAAGAGGATCATCCCTAGTGTAAATGTACCCATATGGACATGTTGGAATAGTTCGTTTGGTTGTACGAGTTGCTGAATGAAACTCACACAATAAGAATACCACATTTTTTTGGGTGCATTTTTTGAGTTTTTTCACTATTTTTCATTTTTTTCGTTGTTGCATAGACTGTACAGAGCCAATCATGCTTTGAAATATTTAAAGGTTGAATTTTTATGATTTTTCTTTGATCTGAACTTGGTTTGGAGTTCTAATCTTCTATTTTGTTAGAGAAATTCAAAAAAATACAATGTATACCTTGTTTTTCCTTTTGTGAAGGGTTTGAAAGCAAAACAATGAGTTTTTGACCAATCCACCCACTTTTTTGTCCTGTAACTTGGTGGATTGGTGAAAAATGTATTAGTATAGATTTCTCAATGCATTTTGTATTAGAATAAAACATTCTTGTGGTGATTGTGTGATGCCCTAGGGCTGGAAATGCAAATTTTCTCTTGAAAAGTGATGGTTTTGAAATTCTTTTCAATGAAATATTGATGAAGTTGAGTTTGAAAGCATTTAAAATTTCAAGGAAGACCCTATGAATGGTTTTTGGACCATTGATTTATTTATTCAAGCCTGGGAATGAAGATTTTGACAAAACCTTGTTTTTGCATTAGAAAAGGAGGTTTTTTTGAGTTGGGAGTGTTTCTGACCGTACAAGTGCAAACTAGTGGTGGATTCTATGGTTTTGGGAAATTTAATTTTCTTCCTCAAGGTTTCAAGGTAATTGGATAAGTTTGAAGGGCACTTCCTTTGTTAAATTGATCTCTTTTCCTTGATTTTCCCATGGTGAGTGTATTGGAAGTCTAAAATGGTACAAAGGAGTTATATTTTATCTTGAATTATGTTGTGTAAGTCCTTAATGGGTGTATAAATACATCATTTAATTGACAATTATTTTGAGAAAGTTGGGTGAAAAGTCCCTTGAAGTTGTTTGGCATTGCCAGTAGAAAGAATGTACCTAACAAGTGGAATTGTGAAGTTCTTTTAAATTTGCTTTCTATTTTGGGTTGATCATCTTATATTTTTCATTTGAAGTTGATCTCCACCCTAGGTTTGCATCATTTATGACACAACTCAAGATTGTTTGGGGTCTTCTTGTGAAGATCAAGTGTTTAAAGGGCACTCACTTTGTGAAAGAGGGCTAATTCACTAGCCTAGGACAGGGGTATGTTATTGGTTCTCAAATTTGGTCCAAAGGAGTCAAGGGTAGTTTTCACATATGTTTTCACCCCCACTCTGCATCAATCCATAGATTGTTTGAAAGAACTTGTTTTAGGCTTTTAGCCATAACATGTATGAAAAATGTGGTAGCATAGACAAGGCAATAAACTATTTGAAAAAATGCCTCAAAGAAATGTGGTCTCATAAATTTCCATGACAAGCAAATGCAATTGAAAACTACTCCTAGTTATTAGTTATGTAATGTGAAGTAATTGCATAACTACTTAGGTTGACTTTGTAAAAACTATATTGTAATTGAATTTTTTTCATCTATTAGCATCTAGTTGTTAGTTATGCAATGTGAAGTAATTCTTTGAGTTTGAAAGATGTGCAATGCAATGTAATCAACAATATGAATATAAACTACATAATACAACCATTCTTTTTTATGCTATTGTTTATTAATATTTAACCATTTCTCACTTGATTAAATTTTCAAAGAGTTCAATCATGCACATGAGGAAGAAATTAACTTTCGATTGTCAACTTCTATTTATCAAATTATCCAATAATCTTGAGTGTATCTCCATATACAAAAATGGCATCAATTCCAACTCAAACAAAGTTTTATAAAATGTGGCATATTCCATCTCGATGTCTATTCAAAATTTACATGCCAAAATTTCTATCTCATCCTAAATTGTACTGGTGGATCATCAAAATGGAGCCTCTTTGAAGCACTTGTTGGCTCTAAAGGTAGCTGCACAAGAAAAAATTAAACCACAATTGAGATTAGTTATACTATATGATTTAAAATTGAATAATTAACATCAAAATCAATCTACATTGAATTATAATTGAACTCTAAAATTGAAATCTTGATTACTTGAAATATCCATCCCTTCAAAGGGTTAGGAGTTTTAGAATATGCCCCTCTCAAAGAACCGACCAAACCAAATTTTGTAATGTCAATCTATATATGTGAAAAAAAAAATAAAATTGATCCAAGTTAGCATACAATTTTCAGTAATAGGAACATATAAATACCAAACACAAAATAAAATAAACACATACCTCTTTAGGCCGATCTTTTTCTTTATCTCCTTTAGGTGTTTCGACAACTCCTCCTTGAGGTGTTTCAACGCCTAATCCTTCAGGTGTTCCAATACCTACTCCTTCAGGCATTGTGGCAATTTTCAACAACGACATATAACTCATAACTGCTTGTACATAAAAAATGACAAGTACATATGAAACTACCAATCTATGTCAATGTATGTATAATCAATATAAGATCTTAAAAATATTAATTCAATTGAATTTGAGTTTAATTACCTTCCCCTTATCTAACATTGCACTTCCATAATCTGGACAAGGCTACACCTCGCTCACACTAGGTATTTCCTACAAGAGGAAAATAAGATAAACATATAAGTTATTATATAATTTCATTAATGACAATTCAAATGACAAACAATTATATAGTAAAAAAATGTAAACAAGTGAGTGCGAAAATATATATTGTGTGTGTGTGTCGAGGCCAAATGAAATAGCCCTAAGGGTGCTATCAGTCACCTGCGTGAGCTCCTCCTCAAACATCAACTGTTAAATACACCATGTAAATAATTATTAGTACTTTATACTATCCCTTATTAATATTCATTTAAAAACAAATGAAAGTTATGAATTTATAACTTAAATCTTACCTGTGTCACTATTCCAACGTCCCCTCTCTAGCAAGAGAGGACTCTATAGGGTGCGCTCCACTCCCCTGCATCTAATCTATAATGTCCACATCATGGAGGTCATAATCAAAAGTGTCCAAGGGATGCTCGGTGAGCTTTAAAAGAGGACCCAAGCATATCTGGTGGCACATAGAGCAAGTATGTGGCACAAAAAAATGTGGACTTGATGAGGATGATGCAACAACACTCGAGCCATCGTCAGCATCACCAAAATGTGGTTGAGCTACTGTAGAAGCACGTGAAACCAAAATACCACTCAAAGAGTGAATAGCCTAGATAGTTTGTGTGGCTGCATCTTGCATAATATCTGGATGATATACTAGAGGTGGTGGAGGAAGGGGAGGAGGGGGAACATATGGGCACAAGACTACTCTAACTACCCCTAGTCTATCTTGGGGCAGACCTCCACCGACGCCCTAGAAGGGTTTAATGTCAAAGTAATTGAAATGATGCCCAAACAAAAAATCAACGTATAATTTTTTAATAAAGTAAAATCGTATATCACAATTTTTGTTCAGTGGTTTATCAAAAACCATACACCAATGATCCCAAAACTTATCTGCAATGTCCCTATGCATGCACCATTTTATAGAAATTTTTGGTTTATTAACATTAACTGGCAAACCAATGCGAGGGTTAACAAATAAAGATGCAATTTTGGCTTTGGTTATTTTGTGATCTTTCACATCAACGTTTCAGATCATACTCCATGATCCATCATCAAGATGATCAGCAGAAGAGATCATGGAGTATGATCCAAAACATTGATGATATAAAAATTGCACATAGTTTCTTCCAAAAATCTTGCATACCAACATCATGGACTGTGGAAACAAAATGTTGGGTGGAAAGGGTTTCTATATTTTTAATTATTTCCTTCAATGTGTTTGACATCTTGGATAATTGAGGGATTCTCATATAAACATCATAAATACCCCTCAATTGCTACAATTTTTTACCAATTCAGTCTTCAATTGATGGTTGCGGAGGTGGTGGAGTGTTTGGCATAATTTGTGCATTTTCATTCTCAGCTAGTGGATCATTTGGAATTTGTGCATTTTCATTCTCAGTACCCATAATGCCTGATTAAAGTTAAAAATTAATTAATCTAATTGAAATTAGACAATAAACAAGTTCAACAACAAGCTAAAAAACTACCCTCCCATTGAGATATTAACTAGAGTTGCAAGGAAAGGGGCCATAGGGAAAAATTTATGGTACCCAAAAAGCTATTCCACACTTTAGTGTAATTCATCAGAGCTCACCACCTCCTTGAACCATGCAAACCACTACATATTATCGATGTGTTCAATGCCCATTGCATGATGCAGAATGTCTCTACCTAAGGCCACCCACTATCAATGTTGTGCCAACCCCTGCAAGTTAATGCTTAGTAGAAAGGGTTGCCTATTCACTACTTCAATAGGTTGGAATAATTTGGGGATGTCCTATAGCCATGAGATTCCCATGCCAAGTGAGCCATAACAGTAATGTTGATGTCATCCTTGAATAGGAAATACAACCTGAAAACCTCATGTAGGAGCAACAATGTTTGCACCTTTGGCTCACCCAAATCCATATATGTAAGGCCGAAAAATACAGGATGAAATTTTTGTGTTGACCTTGTATCTATGTTGACCCTTCTCAATAGAAAGGGTTTCCTATTCACTACTTCAATAGGTTGGAATAATTTGAGGATGTGTTGTGGCCATGGGATTACCATGCCAAATTAAGCCATAACATTGATATTGATGTCATCCAATAGGAAATGCAACTTGAAAACCTCATGTAGGAGCAACAATGTTTGGACCTTTGGCTCACCCAAATCTATATGTGAGGCCAAAAGATGGGATGATTTTTTTTTTTACCATGTATCTGTCCTTATAGGCCAAGAAATTCTATCCAAGGACCATACAAGTAACTTCCATTGATATTTTTCTCGACATCCTCTAGATTGGATTGATAATCTTTGATTGGTGATGTTTGCTTTCTTTTGTGTAATTCCAAATGGTTCTTAAAAAAATCTAAAGAAATAGCTAATTCTTATGCTTAATTATTCTATAAGGTTGGACAATGAACAAGAGAAAGGTTTTACAATTTTTTCCTCTATACTTTAGGCTCTACAAGACCTAGGAGGGTAGCCCTATGCAATATCCACTAGGATTTTGCATGATTAATATCATATATTTCTTCAAATAGATATGTTCTCTTTATATGAGAAAGAATTATAGATGAAACACACTTAATGAGCTAGATTTTTGGAGTTTTTATGCAATTTTCACCTGAGAACATGAGAATAATACTATAAGATAAAAATTAGAGAAAGGAAAATTGATTTTAATATTGATGATCATGAAAACATAATATTTTTTTTTCTCATATTGGTGCCTTAAACCCAAGCAATAGAGTGAAGGAGAAATACAACTGAAAGCTCATACAACAATATTCATTCTAGTTCTGTGAAAGCTTAGTAACAATTCCTTACACTGATACTCTTATAATTTATAATCATTTCTTATTAACAATCCTTGTATACACCCAAAACATTTAATATTTCTCACATAGTAAACCACTGTACTCCATGAGTAGAATCCATAAAAGAAACATTCAATTGTATAAAACTTGCAAAGATGAATAAAAGTAATATTTGATCGATGTATTCATAAATGATAAAGGATTATATATTCTAAGAGAAAATTGATTGAAAAATTATCACTATACATTTATGTATAGAGCTATTATTGTTATACAAAATTAATAATTACAAATTGATATATTTTTCCTATGAAAACCTAGACCGAACATATACAACCTAGAACACAAATACATTGCTTACAAAATTTCCAAGATCCTGATAAAAAGACCTTGAATTCTCTTTTTTAGAAATAATGAAACAAACAAGCTTCAAGCCAAGGACAAATGTCTCATATTCATTTGACAATCATGTCCCTAGAAAAAGATAAAAATAAAAACTGCCTCGTAGAAGATAAAAGAGACAACCCACTAAAAGACAAAACATTTGTTTGGGTTGTTGAATGAGATATTTTTCGTAGTAACAATGATTAGGGAGTGAATTATTACTCAAGAAGGCATTCATTCTTTAAACTAAGAGCATATTCCTTTTGAGAACCATTGGAGTAGATGCTAAGTAGACCACAAAAGGCAAAAAAGTGCCAAAGCTACAATAATAAATGGAGATATTCGAGTGCCAAGTCACCATAGGAGTTGGATTTCTTTATAACTTTCACTTGAGTGGAAAAATGGCTCATAATTTAGGCAAGTTATTATAAATATCATCCCATACTAGGTATACTCTCTTTGATGGTCATTAGAAGCTCTCTTTGATGGTCATTGGAATGCAAGAATCATGTCAACATTAGTCATATAATACATATTTTCATCCATAATTATGTTGATTTCATTTTTGAAAGCTTCTAATGCTTAATTTGTATCAATTAACTTATACAAGAAAGTTTTAAACAAACTTATATCCACTTTATTGTCATCACAAATAAAGAAAGATAAAGTAGGAACTAGTGCCTTGAATTGAGATTTCCACTCAAGGAACTCCTTCATTTCCCCATTCTCCTTTATGATTTTTGGTATAATTTTAATCTCAATATTTTCAAAATGTTTTTTTTTTCCATTGTTAAGGGCGGCCATATATTTTTGTATTTGTCCTACTAATTTAGCTATATTGAAAGTGGGTAAAATATTAGTAGGTTGACTATTCTCATGTGTAGAGCCCTTATACATGCCCTACAAAACTGTAATCCTAGGGAACCATTTATCCATGATATCTTCGAGTTTCTCCTAGTCCTTAGCTATTCTAACAATAACACCATTGGGATTATTATAATCCCTATAAGATTCATCAATTCTCTTCAAAATTTTGGACATTACATGTCCCAAAATATGGGACACAAGACACAAAATCTCATGTTGGATTTCCTATGAATTCTCTACCTACTATTCCAACTTTTTGATCCTCTCTTTGATCTCTTCATTTTCTTTGACCAAATACTCTATAATTTTAGTTGTGGGAGAGCTTGCTACGTGTGTGCTAGTAGGAGGATGTGCCTCCTCGGTTTCACCCTCTTTAATTTATTATACTCTATAGTGAGTTCTATATGGTCTTTCAATAGCTTGTCATACTCAATCTATAATTCTTAGCGATGGATTCACTAAAATTAGCAATACCAACTACTAAAGGGTGAGTGTAGGATCATGGGGGTCCAAAAAGTGGTGATGTGACAAAAAAAATGGTTGAATTTTTTTTTTATCCAAATTTGGTGAAACAAAAAGGGTTTATTGAGAAAATTGTTAGCTTTCCACCAATATAAGATATGCCTTATTTTGAACTTAAGTAATTATAGATAATTATTATTGATTTTTTCATGTATTATGACTAAAGTCCTCATTGATAGGTTGATTGAAAAGCATCTATAATTCTCAAATGATTTTGAACACTTTTCAAATCCAAAATATGCAACACATTCTATGCTTCATATACTATAGGATAAAAAAATATTGAATTTCATAATTTTTTGACCAAGTTATGGTGGTCAGACAAACAAGTTTTAATATTTTTACAAAGCTCTAATAAAAAATTCATAATAGTTAATTATTTACTTGCAAAAAAACCACAAAAATAAAATGTGACCAATTTAGGCATGTGTCCTCTAATTATATTGATAGTTTTAAAAAAAAAAAATTATTTTTTTATTATACTTAGGTTGGTTTGACATACACTTGATTTTTTATTTTTTCCTAAAAATTTAGTATTTACTACATTGAAATTTCAAAATTTCACCAAATAGATTTAACTAGTACCTCAGAAACTACATTCAATTTTCTATAAATTTTATTCTTACACATTTTTCAAATTATGTTAATAACCTATTCAAATTTGTATATCAAGTTTTCTAACTCTATTTTTTATTTTATTTTTAGTCTTTAAAGGGCCTTATTTGGACCCCCATGATCCTGCACTAACCCTAAAGAAGAAGCTTCTAGGGAAATGGTGTCTGATACCCTCTTTATCACTAAACCTCCCCTAACATCTTGTTATGCCTTTGCAACATGAGGCTTATTTGTATTGGGGGTAAGGGTCCATATTGCAAGGGTTTCCCACTTAGGGTTGAACCCTAATCCTAATAATGCCACTTGATCCTATTCTTCTGAAGATAAAACCTCTTCATCTTTCCTCCAAATGGTGTCAAATACTATTGCCGATACAATATCCCATTCAAGGAGCAATAGTAGTAAAAAATCTTTGACCATTTTCCTCCCCTCCTCTGGGGTAATGTTCTTGGCATCGAAATTGATACTTTCCAACACTTTCTTTGAAACCTCTTCGTACTTTTCTCTATGCACTCCTACCTTTTCCTAATCAAGACTTTTATGAAATTCTTATCTCCTTGACCTTATGAAAAATATTTAAATTCCTTTGATTTTACAAATTTATCATGTGATATGAATTGCGTACATGTCAATGCTCTAATATCATTTTCCTAATCCCTTCCCATTGCAGTGTTGCTACCTAACCTGCTTTGAGGCATTCTAAATTCAATATTACTTGGGGGAGACAAAATTACCTAATTTACTACCTCCATGGTTACTTTATTCTCTTCCTCCTCATTAGGTCCAATTGGACAAGATCAACATAAGATGGTTGCTCAATTTTTCTCCTCTTTTGTGGTTGCTCCTATGGGGGAATCTGTAATAACTATATGTGGAGGGGACAATGGTACATATGGGGGAGATGGTGGTAGTGTGTGAGGGGGATAGGGTGGAGTAGGCTCCCTTATTACAAATCCTTTATACCTTTTAATAAAAGAAAATACTAATGGGTCAATCTTGGGTTGATAGGTTGGGGCATCTCTTCAAGCATAGGGTCCTTCCTAATTATTATGTTAATATTTTGCAAGATAATTTAGATCCTTTCAATTAGATCCTTAATTTTAGTAAAGGGGCCTTGATAATTCAAATTATTTTTCATTTTGGCATCTTCATCCTTTCTAAAGGCCACCAATTTATTTTTTTGTCACTAGCCTCTTTATTGTCCTTGCAATTTCTTAGAACATCCTCACTAAAATAAAATTTATGTTAAAAGGATGACCTCTTGATGTTGAGACTCACTTGATTGATTAAATCATTAGGATCAAAGGCTCTTGAAATATCTTGATCCATCTTATAAACTTGTAGCATAGGATATAGTTGCTCTGGACAATCCTTCCCTAGTAACTATGAAGTCAGAGAAAAATATGGAGAATAGGAAGAAATAACCATTCTTTTTCCCCTTAATATGGGGTTTCTTTGTTTCAATAACTTACCATATAATTTCCAAAAACACCACATTGAAGGGTACATACTTTTGAAAGCTATGGGAAAAAAATGCACCGATAAACTCTAATGATCGTAGAGTCCATATGGAAATACCAATCTCATCAATTATGGTAGACTCCCTTCTTTGGTACCCTATCTTTTGGCCTAGGGAAATCCACTATTTCCTTGTGAAATGTGATCTCTTCAACTTCCAAATTTCCAAAAACCTTCCTCACAGAATTAATCTTAAAAAATACAAAACTAGATGCATCACAATGCTTATCCCAAATATGTGTTGAGCATTGGACAAGAATAAGAATTCCCTTTCCATCATCCATGTGAATTAGTAGGAAAAAACTTCACATCCCTCTTCCTGCATATAAGAACATATGGCATAATAGAGAGTACCATCTGAAATTGACCATCTTGCTAATTTTCTTGATTTCAACTAATTTGCTTATGGATAGCATTAGCAATAAAAAGTGGAAAAATTAAATTCAATATTAACTAAGGGGTTCTAGATATCCACTGACATGTCATTAGGAGTATTGATATTCTTGTTTGTGCATCACCCCCTAAGACTTGGAATTATGCATAATATGTCCTTATGAAGTAGTATTCAAAGATATCCAAATTGAAAGGCTCCATCTCACTTGGGGTGATTCTAATAGAACTTCTATCAAAATCTTTTAGTCTATACCTAGGGATCTAGTGTACCCTAAAGTTATTCCTATCCTATTGATACTTCTGGTTGAACAAGTCAAAATTGAAATGGATTTGTTGCAATCCAATTTTAAGTTAAAGGCCTTTGAGATAAAAGATATATCAATTCTGACCAACTCTCCTCCATTTACAACTTTGAAAACTCTTACATTTTTAACATAATTTATAACTACATGTCTCATGAAATATATATCCATGAACACATTAGGGACTACCAACTTCCCTAATTTGTAAACCCAAACATTTGAAATGGGCACTTTTCAATTTCATTTCTCATACTAGTCTACAAACAATTCTCATTCGGTGAGAGGAAATTCAACATCCTTACGCTCCTTAGCATTATCCACTATACCTAATACTATACAAGGACTATGGGATCTAATAGGTTTTATTGTTTAAATAGGAATATGGACAATTATGTCTTCATCAAATGACCATTTTGAAGTTGAGGTTTGGTCTTTTGAGTGGCTCATGATTACAATTTAGGCTCAAACTAGGGTTTCTTACATTTGGTTCTAGGGTTTATTGAAACTTTGAAATAGAAACTAAGATAATTAAGGTAATTGAGATATATTTTCCTTAACTATAACCTTATGACTACAAATTGGGTAAAATTCTTAGGCAAAAAAATACTTACTTCTTCTTCACTTTTGAAAACCCAATTTATTGTGGAAAATGTTGGAACTCTACAAATTCTCTTGCCAAGTGCTTTAGATGCCAAATGAGTTTATTTGCGGGTCAAATTGTATCATTTATAGGAAAACTAATGATAAAGATCTAGTAGAAAGCCATCTTGTCCACCACTAATCTTAGTTTTTGTGAGATAGAGCCTCCAACTATCCATTTTCTAGGTTTGAACACAAGTTGTTGATCTTTAGATGAAAGGACAAGATGTAATGATAAAAAACAATTTTATTGATTTCAAAATATTTGACATGTGTTGACAAAATTTTGACCAATAAATTTGATCTATGTGGGATCACTTTAAACATCATCGAATGTGGAATAATTAGAGAAGACAAATTAGAAATGGCTAACGTCATTAAAGAAGACACGTGGAAGCTTCCCACAATTCTATAATTTGAAAATAAAGTTGCTATGAAGAACCTTCAGAATTATGGAATCCCCTTGAGCTTGTGCCATGTTTGTACCTTCCACTACATTTGATAAAACACCTTTGAAAATATTAGGAATATGCCATGTGTCCCCCTTTCCACAATTCCATGGGCTTCATTTAGGTCTCCTCGAAACATCTTGTGGACTTGTGAAATACTTTTAAAAGTGTCACGTGTCACCTATTGGTCCTCATAAAAGACTTGCATGATAAAAAAAAATCCTTGATGCCACATTTCACTCATTTTTTGGTTCCATAAAAAATTTATTTCTTTAGTAACACAATCCTCACAAAATGGTGAAATCCATAAAATACTGTCAAAATTCAACACTTTTGCAATTCCCTACAGCACTATTTCCTCAATACAATATTCCTTGAGGACTCGTGAAATAGCCTGGCATAAAAGTAGTGGGGACTAGACATAAGGCTGGACAACTTAAGTGATGGTTTAGCACGTGCTCTTAAGACAACCATAAGTCGTTAGGGAACAAAGGGGGTGACGAACATAATAAAGGAGAGCACAAACATAGAACCCTAAGGTACTTATGAATTTATTTACTTAGTAGTTCTAATCAATAACCCATCAAGAAGGGTTGATAAAAGAACAAACATAAGGCCTTAAGTTAAAAATTAAGGGACCTAGCAATAGGGTGTAGGCTGTCAACGTAGGAATAGACCAAAAGTGTAATGGTCCAATTGTCTAAACTTAGGTATTTTTATAGAAAATGCTAGGAACATCTACTAAAGGCCCTATAAAATAGCATAATTACCATTATCAAAATGAAAAAGGAACCAAGGAATTAAATTTTTCAAAAGTTCTACAAGGTGATTTGTCTAAGGAATGCTATTTTCATTTTAGCACACCTTAGCCTAATTGGACTCTCCATCGAGAATTCTAATGTGGTTTTTTTGTGAAACATTCCTAATATAGGTAGATAAGCATATGAGTTGCTAGAGGATCATTAATGACTCTATCTAGTAGAAGATATCTATTTGACACTTTGAACTCTATCGGCAAAGAACCAATGTGTGATAAGATTTTATATCTCCAAATTTGGTAGAGGTCCACTCTCATTTGAGGTGAAATAAATTAAGAGGCCATCAAATATTTCACTCCAATATGGTCTCTCATATCAAAAACAAAAATGGGAGTCCAATTTTTCCCCCGTGGTGATGGGATCATTTTTTTTAGACGTGTCATTTTCCAACTTGTTAACCTCACCATTTTCCTCTCTATAGATATGCTTGGTGGTGTTCATTTCAAAATTCTAAATGAGTTCATTCACATGCTCCAAAAGTTCCTTCAATTTCTAGTTTGGTGTTGATCATGTACAAAGAGCATTAACTGCCAAGGATGAGTCTCCCTCTATTTAAATTCACCTAATAGCCAATTCCTTACATATAATAAGGCCATGAATAGCCAAAAATTCGCCTCATTGTTTGTGCCTCGAGGAAGCAATTCAGAGGAGCTATGAATCATTAAACCCTTCCAATATCTGATAATGTAACCTACACTTGATGTTCTTGTATTTCTTCTTGATGCTCCTTCATATGAGATTCTTTCATTTCATTTCACAACAAATGATTGATTTATATAAATCAATAACTCATCAATGTGCTACATGCTTTTTAATTTCCTTAGAAGTCTTATTTGTCAATTTATTAATTTTTGTGACAAATAATCATTTATTTATATTTAAAGAGTCTACTTGTGACCATTATGATTTTTAAGTGATCATTCTATTATTTGTACATATGAAATTAAAATATATCATTTAAGATAATTTATTATTTTGTGTTTTAAGTTCTTGTAGCACACAATATTGTGTTCCATTTTTTGACCAAATTAGGACATTAAAATCACCATTTCTCACCAAATTTTTACTTTATGAAACCTATAGAAACTAAACCATTAATAATTTGGAGATTTATGAACTAGTGATTTGTGAGATTAGTTTCATAACTTACTTTTTATAGTAAATATTATTTTGAAAAGTGATGTTTATGTCATAATGCATAATTTTTCTTTTTCTTTTTTATCTGTAAAGACAGGGGAAACCCTGCAAGTATTTTATTTATTCTTAGAAAATCATTACATCCACTAATTTCATCCATGAAGAAACTTTTAGATTGACTTGAGAAAAAACTGGCATTCCCCCTAATAATAGTAATCCTAAACAAAATAAAATCCCTCAATCACCCCATAAAAATTGAATATCTTTCAAACATTACAAAAAATTGTTACAAAGCTTGTTATTTCCTCCCTTTTCCATGTGATCGAAGATGCATATTAAAGTTAGCTAACTTATTTTTTTTCCTCTACACTATATGCCAAATCCCTTCTTGTTCATCTATCCACGAAGGCTCACCCAAATCGTTCACCCAACTCTACATTTGGAGCTCCATCCAACTCTTCATTTGGGACTCTACCCTACACTATGGAGGAAGATTTATCCATCTCCTTCACCTGAGCCTTCCAAGGGGATATCAAACTAGTTTTATTTTTTGAATTCTCTGTAGGGGCTTTTCCATCTAAACAAAAAATTTCCACCAAATAGTTGTGAGGAGAGGCCTCTTTCCACCAAGTTGCACGATTAACCCTCTTCTACCTAGAGAACTTATTAGAAATGTGCCCAATGCTAAAGCATCCATGACAACAGGATGGTAAACCCTCATAATCAGGCATATACTTCCATTCCCCACCAAAAAAAATTAAGAGTACATATGTTGGAAGATCTTTGGTGATGTCCATTTCAACCAAAATTTGTGCATAAGTAGTATGTAGAAATTTTTGAGAACCCTCATCAATCCCTATGAATTTTCCCAAAGACTTACCAATGGTTTCAAAGCATGCATCAAACTAGAAGTGTAATGGTAGATTTGGAAGCCTTACCCAAAAAGAGGCCACATCAAAGGTTTCCATGGTAGGATTGAAGGTTGGGTGCCATGGCTTCAACATTAGAAGATGTTGATCCTCCCAACTCCATTGATAGTCAAAGAGAATAACATTCCTATCCTTCACATTATTGAGCACCACCACAAAAGACCCTCTTGCACTAGGGTAGATTTGAACATCCCCATCCAAAACATGATGCTAAAAGTCTGTAATCCATTGATGCAGATCAACAAGGCCCGACCAAAACTCTTGAAACCTACCAATCAAACCCAACTTTGTAAAAATATTTGCATTCTTTGCTACTTCGATAGCCATATCTCCATTCAAAGAGACATAGGGGTCTTATCTGCATTTTGTAGGCGTTGTCCATGCTTTAACTCCATCAGGATCATTGAGCCATTTCCCATATCCCACACCAATCCCCAATCTTGCTTACGATTCTTCATAGATACAAAGGCCCTCTCACGATGATCCCTAGCCATACATTTGGAATGTCATCCATTTTTCTCATGTTTCGCAATATATGAAACCCTACTACCAAATTTTGCATCTAGGTGCCCTCCATTCATGACCTCCGCATAAGGAATATAGTGTCAACCTGCAAAATGATGAAATCCAGGAGTAAATCACCCTGTACCACCACTAGAAACCCTAGCTACAATAGGCCAGGGTGAGCACAGGGATGACATTGCAGAGGTGTTTTATATAATGTATAATTTTTCTATAGAAAGGATAAAATTATAATTTTACAAATTTAGATTTGTTACATCAATATTCAGTGCATCGATATTTTTCATAGAATTTTTGTTGTATATAGATTTTAATTAATTTTTAAAGTTAGGGTAATTATAATTTAGGCATAGGTGTGTATATCATTACACATAACTTGTTTCAAATGTATCAACATTCTTTTTTTCCTAAAACAAGAACATCAATACCTAGGAACAAATATTTAAAATTAAAAAAAAATCACTATTTTTCTATTATTCTGCATGTGTGAAACATGCACCTCGATGTTTGATGAAAAATCTAAATTCATAAGAAAAAATATAATAATAAACTTAAAAATATTCAAAAATATACTCTTTGTAAAGATTATAATAAGGGCTATATACTTACAAAACATAATTTCTAAATGACATTATTTGATCACTCAAAAGGTAAAAAAAAATGTGGTTCTTTGTTGGTATTTTGATAGGTTTGAAGGAGATTCCCTTGTTGGTATAATTTAAGAATAGAGTTCTATCCAAGGGGGTTTGATCTAAGGGGATGTTATCTAATCCTCTTTAATTTTTTTTTTTATATGGAACCCCTTAAGACTTATATCATTAATTTTTCTACAAAATTGTGATTTTAGGCAAAAATTAGACTATCCCAAAAGTGGGATATACTATTTTGGCAACACCTAGAAAGAATTGATAATCTTCATGAGAAGGAATAAGTATAGAATTCTGGAGACAATTAAGGTTGAGAAATAAAAAAAAAGGAGCACATGAAAATTTTTCAACAAATGAGAAAATTTGGATGTAAAAATGTGTCATCATTATGAATTAATTTGAATATAGAGATAATTCCAAATTCCCCTATTGAAACAAAAAACAATAAATTTACATGATGGATGATATAACAACAATTCTTGATAATATTTTAATTCCTATTTTAGAAATTACATAAAATTATAAGACATGAATAAAATATAATTTATTATGAAATTCAAGAACATACACCAATTGGAATTTATTAAAATTAAATAAAAGTTACCTAATAAAACAAACTAACAAAAACATGCCAATAAAAAACAACTAAAATTATTCTTAAGATATTAAAGTATATAATTAAAATTGATGAAAATATCTTAACATCAATTCCCAAAAAAATTATAGAATGCACTTGTAGGAGAATTTCTAATAAAACATGGATAAGGTTAAATGAAGTAGGGAAAGTATCAATTATTTATTAAAATAATAAAAAATATTAGTTTTGAAGATATTATAAAGATCCTCAAGTCTAAGATAATCAAATACTAATGATAAAAAAAGTATTGTAAGAAATATAATTAATGCATAAAAATCAATAGGTTCAATCACACACACTAAATATAGCATGCTACCTAATATGTTCTTACATCAACTTTAGTTAACAATGAAATAAACTAGCACTGGCATCTAAAGGAGGTTCAAGGAATATGCTAATAGAAAACTATATGTATGTTAATATGTTAAGAGTACCTGTTTATGCATGGGTGTGTATGAATGTCATTTGCTGCAAATTCTTGTTGTATGTGGTTGGATCAAATAACTAACATACATATATTAAATATTAATATATATAAATACACCAAGAGTTATCCTTGTCGAGGCACTTATTTTCATCATTTTTTCTCTAATCAAAACTCTAATCTTAACCCTAATTGAATGCTATTTTAAATTGTAACCATTTTTTTTCTTCTAGATTACCACTTCATATTTATCTTGCCAAAAACAATATTAAAATATATTTAAAATAATACTTAGGTTTTATTGAAAATATTAAAAAAATTAAAAAAGCAAAATCTCTAAGAGAAGAGTTTTTCCTTACACATTGTTCTTAATCTGTGCTAAATAATCTTTGACAAATCTAGATTTTGGAGACTTTTACCGCTAAATGATAACTCAACATGGTTTGCAGATGTAATACTTGTTATAAGTTCCAATGTCACACTATATGTAGCCTATAGACTAAATATCTTTTTTTTTTATGTTTTTTAAAATGATTGGTTTAAATTCTAAATTAATAATCTAAATAAACTGAATATTGAAAGTAAACAATCATCACATTACAAACAACCTACATAAATAATTTAAAATGTTTTCAATTAATTAAAAAAAAAAAATTAACAGTTTTTATAATTTATAATGAGGACAAGGAAGAATGAGATAGAATATCAGAACCTGTTCAATAAATAGATGAGAAGTTAAGAAAACTAGAAACAAAATAATATAACACTTGTAATTGTAATTTTAAAATTAGCGTTAATAATAAATACTAATAATTTATAGTCTGTAATAATAACTTATAATCTTGAACTTATCATTCTCTCAACTTTATTAAAATCTTTGAAGGAAAAAACCCACTGCATTACAGTTTTTTCCACCACTCACGGTCCACCCCTCTCAATTTCGTTACAAACTCATATTATGTAGGTAAAATTTGGGGGAAAATGAGTTTGGGGTCAAATGATAGCATCTCAGAAGTCATTTTCCTTATACATTGAGTAAAAAACTGCCAAAATCTTTCCTATAAATTATATGCAACCAACTTAATGCAGTTCTCATAAGCTTCTTGAATGGCAATGCACAAGTAATCTCCCACTATAATGCACTCCTGGATCCACCTATCTCCACTAAACAGTTGAGGGAGAGAAGCGTCAGGCATCCTTGCAAATTCTTTCCACTTCCAAAGCAACTTATCTTCATCGTCCTGAAACAACTCCCAGATAACAAGAGGCAGAATATCCAAGTTGAATACCAGAAGAATAGATGATCCATATGCAGCCATAAATGTCACAGTCCTTATGTAATCTTCTTCCAGTTGGTTGAGTAATCGATCTATTCTCACAGGATTAATACATGAATCATCTTGGATACTGTAACCCACAATGATACCCCTCAATGCCATCCAGAAAAGAACAGCATTGCACTCAACCATGTGATATCCAAACATGCATGATCTTACTTCCTCTGTAAACTGAGATTTAATCCTCAATAAATCTTGACAATAATGGTAGATTCGGAAGGAAAAATTTTTAGGGCAATTTTCCGTCACTACAAAATAGGGTTTCTCCATTTCTCCCTTGCATGATAAAGATACAACCGCCAGTACCGTTTATTTTTATATTTGAATAAATTCTCATAAGCGGATTGCAAATACATAGTTTTTGGTTTCTTAGAAAAGGAAACAACCCAAGAGGTGTTGTACTGGGTAACATGTAGTTTGTGATATCGTTTCACACAGGAGTTGGAAGGAAAGATAAAGAGACAACCCTACATTTTTTAGCAGAAAAGCAGTAGGCCGTACACTCATCTTCACATCATATGAGAAGCCATGGATTTTGGCTGGGCAATGAAGATAGAAAGCTACGCGTAGACAAAATAGCATTCCATTCTTTGCAAACCATGTGAGAGCGGCAGATAGATATTAATGGAAGCTTCACAAATATGCGTTCAAGGACATGTTCATTCTGTTAAAAAATAATAAACTAAAAAAATCCAAATGCCAGTACACTAAAAATAGAAAAATAATACTCAAATTTAATAAACTATGATTATATTCACAAAGAGGCACAAAATATAAACTTTGTATTTTCTGAAAAAATATGTTGTAAATTGTCTTCACATTTTATTGATAAAAAGAGAAAATATATACAGCCAATTATGAAAAACATCTACAGCTAGATGGGAAACTTTCCCAACACAAAAAACAAACTAAAACAAAACAAAAAGAAATTGTCCAATCTAGAGAAGATAGAAAAAATCAGAAGTTTGATGGAAAACATTCCCACTTACAATCTATTAAAAAATAGATTTTACTAATTTAACATCCTCCCTAAAATCCGATTTGTGGGACAACTTGTCATCCCTAAAATATTCTTCAATCTATTGAAATCTTCTTCCTTCAAAGACTTTGTCAAAATGTCAGCAACTTGATCTTTGGACCTGCAATAAAAAAGTTTAATTTCATTATTTTTAACTAGCTCTCTGATAAAATGAAATTTGATGTCTATGTGCTTGCTTCTTCCATGAAAAACTGGATATTTAGAAAGTGCAATAGCTGATTGATTATCATAAAATATAACTATTTCTTCCATTTGGGGCTGCAACAATGCTTCAAGTATTCTTCTTAACCAAACTGCTTGACAACCTGTTGAAATGGCTGCCGCATATTCTGCTTCTACTGAAGACAATGCAACAATAGGTTGTTTCTTTGAAGACCATAAAATTACACTTGAACCAAGAGTAAAAATATACCCAGAAGTACTTTTCCTATTATCTTGATTTCCAACCTAATCACTATTTATCTAACCAGTTAACTTCAAAACATCCTCATTTTCATAAAAAATTTCATGATTTGTTGTCCCTTTCACATACCTTAGTATTCTTTTACCTACTTGTAGATGGGTATCATGTGGATCCTCCATGAACATGCTTATCAAGCTTACTGCATACATGATGTTTGGTCTTGTTATAGTTAAGTGCATTAAGCTTCCAACCAAACTTTTATACAAAGTAGAATCTACCTTTTTGGTTTCATCATTTTTGTTCAACTTCACACCCATGGCAATAGGTGTAATTGCTAGTTTACTATTTTCCATCTTGAACCTTTTCAAAATATCATTTGCATACTTCTCTTGTGAAATAAAAAAACCTATCATTGTTTTGAGTTACTTCAAGACCAAAATAATAATGCAACAAACCAAGATCAATCATATCAAAGTCACTCTTCATTTCCATTGAAAAATCTCTAAGCGTGTTTTCATTATTCCCAGTATAAAGCAAATCATTAACATAAATGAAAACTATTATAACATCTCCTTGTTGATTTTGTTTTATGAATAAATTGGGCTCATAAGGGCATTTTTCAAAACCTTTTTTCAAAAAATATGATTCTATCCTTTCATACCAAACTCTGGGTGCCTGTTTTAAACCATACAAAACTTTCTTTAGTTTGAACACTTTACCTTTTTGACCTTTAATCTCATAACCAGGTGGTTGCTCAATGTAAATTTCTTCCTCCAATACACCATTCAAGAATGCTGATTTTACATCCATATGAAAAAGTTTCCAACCTTTTTGTGTTGAAAGAGCTAAAATAATACGAATAGTATCCATTCTAGCAACAGGTGCAAAAACTTCATTATAATCAATCCCTGACTTTTGTTTGTAGCCCTTCACTACCAACTTGGCCTTGTATTTATTCACTTTACCTTGCTCATTGTACTTTGTTTTATACACCCACTTTACTCCAATTGCCTTCTTATGCTAAGGAAGATCTACAATTTCCCAAGTTTGATTCTTTTATATGGCTGCAATTTCTTCATTCATAGTTTTAACCCATCTGTCATCATTTATAGCCTCATAAAAAAAAAGGATGAAGTTATCAGCAAAAAATGAAAAATGACAAATATCTTCATTTACCTCTGTTGTTTCTTGATATATGTCAAACAAGCTCCTTGTTTTCTGCCACCTTTTTGGAGATACTAAGGTGGATGATGAAGAACTATTTGATGAAACATGACGATGACTTGGTGGAGATGAAGATATTCTTCTTAGTGTTGATTGTTGAATGCTACTATTGGCTCCTATGTTAACAACTAAAATTTGTTGTTGATTTGCAACTTCATCTTAAATGTTAACGTGTTGATATTTTTCTTTTAGATTCCAACACCACTCTTGATCTTCAATAAACTTTGCATATCTACTTATCACCAACTTTTTTGTCTCAAGATTGTACAACCTATATGCCTTAGATTCTTCACTGTACCCAACAAAGATACATTTTTCTAACTTATCGTCCAATTTACTTCTAAGTGCATCTGGAACATGAGAATAAGCAATACAACCAAAAAATATTAGATGATCTACCCGAGGTTTGTATCCTCCCCGGGCTTCTTCTAGTGTCATGCCCCAAACTAAGTTTGTAGGAAATCTATTCAAAATATAATCTGCACAACAAATTGCTTCTACCCAAAAATCTTTTGGTAAATTCTTAACATTAAGCATACTCCTTACCATATTTAAAATTGTTCTATTTTTTCTCTCAGCTACCCCAATTTGCTGAGGTGAATACCTTGTTGTTAGCTGCCTTTTTATGCCATTTTCAATACAAAAATTATGAAAATCATGAGAAATATACTCTCCACCCCTATTAGTCCTTAAAATTATGAGAAAATAACCACTTTGTTTTTCAACTAATTCTTTAAATTCTCTAAATTTATTGAAAGTATCTGATTTATTTTTCAAAGGATAAACCCAAAGTTTTCTACTATAGTCATCAATAAAATTCAAAAAGTATCTCATACCAGAAAATGAAACAACCTCAATTAGACCACATAGATCTGAATGAACTAGCTCCAATGGCTCTGAAGCTCTCCAGGAATCCCTTATTGGAAAGGGTTCTCTATGGTGCTTTCCAACAATACAACCTTCACATTCTTCATCTAGTTTTTGGATAAGCGGTAAACCTGTTACCATGTTCTTTTTATGCAAAAGATTTAGTCCACCAAAATTCAAATGACCAAATCTAAGATGCCATAACCACTATGTATCTTTTACAAGAGCACTGAAACTTAAATGCATATTGTTTTTGATACTAGGAGAAAATATCTTATTAGTATTCATGGGTATTTTGGTTATCATCTTGTTTTTACCATCAACAATAATGCATGAGCCCTTTTCAAATTTGATAGTGTGGCCTTTTTGCACAAGTTAGCCTACACTTAACAAATTATGCTTTAAAGCCTGGTAAATAAAATACATCACCAATATATTTTTTCTCACCTTGTTTTGTTGTGATTAATATCCCCCCTTTCCCCATGACTGATGCAATTGTATCATTTCCCATCTTTACTTCAGATTTCATGGACTCGTCCAAATTCTGAAACATCTCTTTGCATCCTGTCATATGATTACTGCAGCCACTGTCAACATACCATTTGTCATCATTTACTTCCTCCTTT
>VDFB02198884.1:0-26826 GCA_007258455.2 Sequoia sempervirens | reverse complement strand
AGATAGAGAGATTACAAACACATTTAATCACACATAGTCTCAGGATTAAATCTATTGTCCCTTATGAGATTTTTCTAGCTAAGGTCGAGGCTTTCCCTATTAAAGCATCTGCTATGTTTCGGTTGCTAAGCTATCTAAGAAGACTAGATAACATGGAGACTCATCGCTGGCCAAAAATGGCAGCAAATGAAAAATTAGATAGAAGAAAGAGCACATGGATAAAACAGAATATCAAATGGATGAGCAAGTGGGGTATTAGCATAAGTGAGTGTCCAAATGACAATAGAGAAATAAAAAGGTATGTGCAAGGAAAGTTCAAAGAAAGCATGTGGAAAGGGCCACTTGGGAGGAAGAAGGAATACTATGTCAAACATTTTAACCCTACACATGACCATACACAAAAGACCTACATCGGAATGGAAATAAAATGGAAAGCAAAAATGTTGATAGCTCAGATAAGAACAAGTTTGCACTAGCTTAGATGTGAGACCGGAAGATGGATGATACCTAAAGAGGAGTGGGCAAATAGAAGGTGTAGATATTGCACTCAAGAAGTGGTTGAGACAGAATGGCACTACATTAGGGAATGTTCGGCTTACAAGGACATTTGTATCAATTATATTGAGATATTAAAAGGGAACAACTTGGGTGATCTATTTGAAGAAGAGAAGATAATAGGGTTTGCAAATTTTTTGCTCAAGATACACAACAGAAGATCCAAGATGCAAAAAGAAAAAGAAACACAGGTTTTTGCATTTTCTGGGGTTCAGGTTTCTTCGCTGGCTATCTGTGGGTCCCATAGGCTGCTTGACATCGTGGACGTGATTAAAAACATTCATTGATTCAGTCCCAATAGGGATTGTTTTCAAAAATTTCAAACAAATTTAATTGATTTTTATGCTTTTTATGCTGTATGACTTGAATCCTAAATGCAAATGCAGATTTCGTTTATTTTTTAGTGAAATGAGATGCAAAAATGCAAACTATATGATCTTTCACTAATGCAAAATTAGAAACCCTAGAATTCCAATTAACTAATGCAAATCTTAATGCAAGCCAAATCTAGAATGATGATACACTCCAAATCAGAATTATGATGTTCTAAATGCAGGTTCACCAAAATGAAATGTAGAATAAGTGGTATGGTGCTATTGTATGGTTTGAGGACATAGAGCACCCACACTTCTTCAATTTCATTCAAGGGTAACCCTAGAGATCTCAATGTAAAGGAGAATGAGATATTGCAATAGGGCTGTCCTAGGGGCTAAATGCAAATTAACAAGGGGTTCACCACCAAGTAAGAACTTGGAAAAATAAATGAAATGCAAGATGGAACACTAAACCCTAATTTAATGCAATAACACTAAATGAACTAGAAATGCAAATGAAGCAAAATAAAAAGCTATAGAATAGAATGTGTGCACCTGGAAATCTGGAGATGATTGAATGGAGGTCCGAAACACTAGAAAATTTGACTTTAATGCTGAGTGGGACTCGAAATATTCTCGAGCCAATTTTTTTCAATTTTTTCAAATTACAAATTACAATCAATGCACCGTATAAGTTAGAAGATAAACCAAACGTCTTGGCAACTCTAACCGATGTACACCGGGATCCCGATGTGGGCAAGGTGTGAGCATTGGTTAGAGGATTCAAATCAAATTGCTTATGCAAGAACTCTAACCAAGAATGGCGCCGATGATGGCGAGCATATGGTCAGAGGATCTTCTACACTAAGTGTTGAAGGGAACTCGACACCAAGTATGTGCTACCCAATTCAGTATGGAGTGAGGGGCGACCATATGGCGGAGTGTTACAAAGTACAATGCTTGAAAGAAATACTGAAAAGCTGAAAGTACTCAACACCCAGAATGTGCTTGCTAACCCAGAATGGGATAGTAGCTACCATAGGGCGGAGATGTAATTATTACAAAACAATTGCTGAAGGCAAGAATGAGTTTTACAAATCAAGATAAAACAATATTAAAGAATAACTGGTCAGTACTACTGCCAGCTTACAATTAGTATTATTGCCTGCAATATCAAGATATGAGATGTTCTTTCAATTGATGCACTCAACACAAAATCTTCTTCAGAACCTTTAAGGAGAACTCAACACCAAACCCAAGAGGAAGATGCAGATTTCTCAAGACTGTTAAGACAGATCTGCACTTTCCAATATGTAACCAGCAACATAGAATTTCATTGAATAGCTGATAACTCACTTTTCTCTTACCCGAATGACCTATTCTTAGATGCAAAACACAACTAATGTGAAGGCGCCTAGAATGAATGCAAGAAACAGACGTGAATGCCACTATTTATTATTTGCACGGAAATCAATGCAAGGACAAGAGGTACGGCCCAGCAAGAAGTTCGACTTCTTCTTAAAAATCCAAAGCTTCACTAAAAAATCTATAAACTGGAGAAAAGAAACGCCCCTTACAAACTCAGAGATTGATGCAATACCCAGAAGCAGTATTTTTGTATTTTTTGAGATATGAATAAAAACATAGATCTGCTGTAACTAAAATGCAATTTTGGGAATACCACTAATATGCAAAAATCAGAAACTAAGAGTTACAATGCTGATTACAATGCACAAATTCCAATGAACTCACAAATCTATCTTAAATCACCACTAGTCGCTGTGTTGCAAGCAAGAAGCGATGCCCGAGCTAGGAGGCCTTCATTCCCCGAAGCAGTTCCAGAGCCAAACCGGCAGCATAACAATACTGTAGACAAAAAGATGTGAAATGAGGCTCAAAGTCTTCCTTTTATAATTTCCTGTTGACTTCTCGAAACCCTAAAATCCTCTTCAAGGTCAAAACCCTAATCCTTTTCAAAGATGGCGTCCTTTTCCTTCAATGCTCAATATTGACATTTTAAATAAATTCAATACTTTGATAAATGCGCCCACTTTAAGCTTGATTTGACTTTGGTAAATAATAAAATAATCTTTAATGAAGGCGCCACCCTCAAAAGACCACTTTTCAAAACAACATGAAGTCAATAGACTAGGCCAAGGGGTCAACGTTAAAATATAATATTAAAACGTGACTTTTAATTAAATGACTCAACTTATCTCTCCAAATGAGCCCTGAAGCCATTAATGAGCAAGTCAACTGACCAAACTGAAGTAGGAAGTCAACCACGCTGAACCCAACTGTAAAACTACAGAAATAGAATTTACTAAAAATAGTAAATTCACGAAAATGCTCGAATGCCAAGCAACATACCATTGCTAAGTCAAAACCAAAGAATCCGCATTAAAACAAACAACTCGAGCGAACATCCTTCAAAATAGGAAACCCTAATTTTACCTTCTCCTAGCCTAGGGGTCTCCTGGATAGGCCAACACAACAAGAGATGGAGACTACGACTCATTCACCAAGGGTGAATCAGTCCAAAATCTAGGTTTCTGTGCGTGAACAAAAATATGCCAAATGGGTATCAAAATCTGCAAAAATCTAAATTTTGACTGAAACTGGGACTCATTTGCCAGAAGTGGCGAATTAGTCCAGTTAGGGTTTTCTGAAGCTTCAAAGTCTGATCCTACTCTTCTTTGTTCGTTTTGTCCTTCCTGATTGTTTTTTGGATCTGAAACCCTAATTTGCTACCTATAAGTCTTCTCCAATGTTCTCCAAGGCTTGATGACAACTTTAACAACTTTGAATGATCTGACAACTTTTCTCCAATCTTGCTCCTTAGGAAATATGTGTTGGTGTAATTAATTATTTAATTACACTTACATAAGTTTACTTAGGAATTTAATTATATTCCTAAGTATCATTTACTAGATGATAGGTTCACATGTTTGCTTAGGATATAAGTTTCCTTCTAAAAGGATGAGTTGTCTTTTCTAAAAGTCTTATCTTATCTAGCATCATTTCCTAAGTAGTTAGTTAGTTGTCACATGTCATACGATTATGACACATGTCAACATCATATTAAATACATCTCAACCTTGCCTATATAAGCAAGGCTTTATATGCACTTTGTCATATTCAGTTTGACATTCTTGCATCTTAATGATAGCATGATATTTCTTCCATTTCTCTCTTGTGGAAGTAATTTTGTCCTACAAGTGATTTTGGGGTGTTTGAGTTCATCATAAACTCCTACAATATGCAACCTAGACCTGCAAATCACACACAAAGGAGAGGGAAAAAATATTGTTGGGTTAGTGGATAGGGGTTTTCCTTGGTCAAACCCTGTTTTGATAATCAAACCTTGAAATAGAATGAAATAGTAATGGAGAAGGATGAATGAACAAAATAAGATGTTGCAACTCACCAAACCCTATCAATAAAGTGTTGCAAGCATGTGTGATATGGATCCAATGGTTGTGGATCTTGACTCTTGTTTGAAGGTGATAGATCTTGAATGAAATGCTTGCTTGAATCATAAAACTCTACATCACAATTGTTAGCTCATAAACCAACATGATGGATGAAATATTTGACATAATGCTTGATGTTTGAATCATGTTCTAAAATGCTTGATAATCTTCCCTTGAATGCTCTTGTAAACTGAACCTTGCTATAAGAATTCTTATTCAACTTGCTAGGTGTAAAATGAGTGAAAGAAACTTGTATTTATACTCAATTATGCAAAAATTCTTGAAATTAAAACACTACAAGTTGACATCAAATCTAGGAGGATAAAATCTTGCCAAAAACTTGAATTAATTTTAATTTTGGGTCACACAGGACTCATTCACCCAAGGGGGCGAATAAGTCCCACCGGGCATAATTTTTGGGACCATTTTTAAAAATTATTAGAAATGTGTGAAATAAGGATTGGGACCAAAAAAATTTAGGTGGGACTCATTCGCCCAAGGTGGCGAATGAGTCCTAGATCACTAAATGTGGGCCATTCAAGCCAGAAACACCTGAATTATGATTGGGTACTGGTTTGTGTCAGGATTATCCTCGAAAGGATGCATTAAATGGGTGTTGTGGATGCAAAATAAGGCCAATTAAAGTATAAGAAAGCCCAATTATTAACTTAAACCCTAGAAAAGTGTGAAAGTGTGTTACAACACTTTAAACAAGGTAGGATTAAGGCCATTTAATTCACAAGGGCCCAAGACCTAATGTGAATATGTTAGAAATATTACAACACTAAATCAAGGCCAAGTTAGGGGGACATTTTTCCGTGATTACACTACCTCAATCAACAATAACATTGCAAACTTTATCTTCACACTTACATCTGGTGCAAAAAAAATTCTTCCTTTGAGTTGGTTCCTTCTCCCCTTTCAACAAGGCTCTTCTACTAATAAGAACCTCTGCTCTTTCTGCATCCTCAGAATGTGTAGACTCAACATCTTCATCTACATGTGCAATTCGTGCATTATCCTCAGTTCTTCTATTTGTCCTTCCTTGATGTTGAGGACACTCATAGGCTGTATGTCCTTCACACTGGAAAAAGGTTCCATGAAAGCGTCCTCTTCCCAGTCCTCGTCCAGATCTTCCTCTTCCTAATTGAAAATCACGAGGACAGTAGGTGTTATCTCCTTTTTGGTTATAATTGCTAATGGATCCTTCACCCTTATTTTGATCTACATTTCAACCTCCATATGACCGTCCACTAGTCTCTCCACCACGACCCCCACCTCTTTGCTTACTTTCAAATATTCTATTCAACTTTGCTTCTACCTTCAAAGAAAACTGATATGCATCTTCAATTGTAGACATTCTTTCCAGACCCAACTCTTCTTACCAGACATTTATGTACTGGGCAAATTTCTCCTTATTGGCCTCATAATGGCCTATTTTGATCAAGACATGGTAGAATTCTTCTATATACTCCTTGACAGATTTTCCCACTTGTTTCAACCCTTGCATCTTCTTCAACAAATCTAGCTCATAATCCACAAGAATGAACTTTCTTTTTAATTTATCCACCATATGATCCCATCTTGTTATTTTCTCTTTTCCTCTTCGATTTCTTTCTAGTTGTACCTCTTTCCACCAAATATTTGCATGATCCTTTAGCTTGGCCTTTGCAAATTTGACCCTCTTAGGATCTTCCACCTCCTCATACTCAAAGTACTCCTCCATATCATTGATCCAATCAATCAACTCTTCTGGGTTAATATTTCTAGAAAATGTAGAAACATCGATCTTTTACCTTTTCCCAATCTTAGAGATGGCCTTAAATAATCTAACTTGCTCTGGATCTTTTGCTTCTTGTTCTTCTTTGAATTGTTCCTCATTTTCAGCTTCATCTTCACTTTCATCTCCTCTTCTTAGCTCAAACCCTTGACACAACTCCTCTTGTAGTGCTTGAACTTGTCTCTGCAAGGCTTTAAAACCCTCTTATGGTATAGTAAGATTTCTTCCAGCTCCACAATTTTTTCATAGAGGCATTCTAATCACTTTTCGTAGAAACCCACAACCACAAGTGTTGGTGTAAATTTCCTCATGTTCAATGATCTTTTTACGCATTTAGAAGAACCCGCTTTGATACCACTTGATGAGGGTCATATCACCCGAAACCCACACAAATCACAACAATAGATACCAACACAAAAGATGCAAGACAAAAAAATAACTCACTTTCAATTATTTTTAGAAAATGAAATTACAGATTCAAAAATTACATGCTACAGCCTCATGGACTTGATTCATTACAACAAAATTAACTCTGAAAACAAAATATATTATTCAGAGCCACAATCTGCACTAATGGAGCCACCTTCTACAAACCCCACTTAACCCTTTTAATTTACCCAATAACTGCCCTAAAATGTTCTAGAAAGTTTAACTTTCCCTTTTGTTTTGGTGCCAAAAGTCCCGCCATTTGATTTCTGGCCTATGAAGGAATTTTAACGAAATTCACTTTTTAGTGGGGCAACTTCACGGGGCCATAACTTTTGATCTGGGTGTCCGATTTGCTATTATAACATATTGTTGGAAAGCTGTCGAAAAGATATACAATGCCGAATCCCACTAGAGGTCAGTTCGTCAACTTTTTGAGCTATTTTGGGACCTCTAAGATTTTCTATTTGAATTTGAAGTTACATTGGAGAAATTTCTCAAGACATAAACTTTAATATCTCTCAAACCCTATAGGGTATTGAGCCAATTCTTTCGTGACTGGAAATGTTTTTCAGTTCTGCTCCTTGGGGAAAATTCTTAGGTCCGTACAATCCCATTTAGGCCGACTTACTAAAAATAGTAACTGGCCTTTTTTCACCCTTTCTGACTCCTGATTGTCTTACACCCCCTAAGTGCCATTATGGAACTCAAAACAACTAAAGAAATTAAGGAAAACAATTTTTTGGGCAATGCAAGATTTCCCTACACTGCTTGATGCTCTGCATCAAGCCATATTTCTACCTAAGAATGTATATTTAAAACTACTACATAGGGAATTTATAATCATATAAGATCATAATTTCGTCAAAATACTTTACATTAGAATGTGATTTCTACATCAAGCATATTGCGTCATTTTTTCTTTAATATCTTCTCATACAAATTATGTAGAGAATAAGATGCTTGGCTTAGGCTCTATGAAGTACTAAAATTTCATCCTATCAAAATAAGCTCTTAAATTTAGTTGTCACAATTAAGGAAAAATATGTAAGATAAAGTAGCCAATAAGGAAAGATTTATTTGATATCATATAGAATAATATCAGGCCAAAATAAAATTATAGGTGTGACATCTACTTATACTACACAATCCAAAGACTTGTGTAACACATTTTAGATAATACATACGGTGTTTGTTTACTTAATTAATAAAAAATGATAAAATTTATACTAAAATAAAATATTAAAGTATAATACTTTCTTTGAAAGAAAATTAGATTAGATACCTTCATTTTCAAAGATTGAATATGCTCTAGTGACATTTCCTCCTGCAATGTTCACATAGGACAATATAATTTTGATTGGAAATAATGCATGAATCATACTATAAGACAATTTTATAATTTTGAATACTTTTTCCATAGAAAATAAAATATTCAAAGAGGTATGTATAATACTAATCTAAGTTTATGTGACTAATCATATTTAAGAAAACCTATTAAATATTAAACTAAACTTAAGTGTTGTTATAATTACCTTTCTTAAGCTAATCTTTCTAGCACCCAGACTAATTTTCTTCTCAAGACGTTGCAGCTCCTTAATATTTAGGAATTCCAAGTCCTCACCTATCATATGTCTGTGTCATAAGAGTAATATTTATTATGTCTAAACTATATAGAATATTTGCTATAATTTAAAATACAGAACATAAATTTAACATTTTCAACATAAAATTAATTTGAAGTTCTTACTTGTATGTTTTTTCTAAATGTGTCATCCTTTTTTGCAAGTTCTCCACTTCTGAACGTAATATCTATTGGCACATAGAGTTTTAATCCATTAGAAATCAATAACTATTAAGTGTATTCTAAGAAAGGTGTATGTGATCCAAAATATATATTCTAGTTTTTGACACATAGAATTCACATTATTACTATTTTTTATTTTTTATTGAACAAGAAAATGTAAAATTTCATAAGTGGAAGAACATTTCATTTTTTTAAATGTCCAATCGTGAGAGATTTCCATCATGCAATTTATTTACTACCCTTGAAAATAAACCCATATTATTTTTCTCACTTGTGAGATGCAATAACCCTACTTGAAAAATGTTCATACGTATCAAATTCCCTTTTGAACAAAAACCTTTATTCAAATATTTCAGATAGTAAATTCAATTTAACAAAACAATTTCTCAAATATTTTAATGATGTATAGGTTTACAAGAATAATCTCTTTTATCTCAAGATAATTATGGATTATTTTGAGACTAAAACTAAATTTATTGCTAGACATGATTGAATTTTGCAGTTTATCAAGGATGCTATAAGTACCTAAATTTATTTGGGACAACATGTTATTCTAATAATAATTTTGTAGTCCAACTCATAACCCACATGGTGTGCTTATTTCTCCTCATAGTCATAAGTTTTCACCCTTGACATTTCACTCTAGGCATAACTCCCCCTATGTGCTTAGACCTAATTATGTATTTAATTTGCATGATATATATTAATATTAAAAAAATAAGAAGTGGAAATAGAAATAAATATTTGATAATCATTTATCGGTAATTAAGGCCCCAAAATTATAGGTATGGGCTAGGGTGCCCAATACCCTTGTCTAACCTATTTTGGATAAATTTAAAATATGTTGGTGGTACTATTTTAACATTTAAAAATCCAAAATCATTTGTGGGCTATTGGTATTTGATTTTTGGGAAATTAAAGAATTGCATATAAATACAATTCATTTTCACCATTTTAATCCTAACAATAAGCTAGCAACTTTGGGAGCAATCATAAGGCAATTGAGATCATAATTGACCATTCTAAGAGCAATCAAGAGCAAAATTATGGTAACATTATTTTAGTCAAGCATCACATTAGCAATATGTCATATTTTCATGTGAGTTTGTTCATGTTTTATATTTATTTGTTTTGAGTACTAAAACTTGCAGGAATTCAAACCAAGCATCATTTTCTCCTTGAAGGTGATGAGTACAATGACTTCAATCCATCAAGGAATATAGATCTAAGTGGTAAGTTGCAACTATTGTCAATTTATCACTTGATTATCATTTATGCTTTGCTCGACTAAGGGTAAGATCTCTTTTTACATCGTAATAGCCATTGTGGAGGTAGAAATAGAAAACCATGATTTGACTTAGACCAACCCCTATATGGCACAACCTTTTCCCCTCTTTCATGTGTATAAGTTACAAAGGGAATTGGAAGAGGAATGAAGACCTAATTTTTCATTCAAGCATTCAAGTTTTACAAGTCAACAAATTGGAGAAAGTGGATTTTATCAATGATAGGTGAAGTTATAACACTAATTTCAAAGGAGAAGAACCTATAGAGTGAGAGCAACAAAAGATTTAATCACAAGTATGGGAATTTCAGTTGTTTCACAACCTGAAGATCCTAATAGGGAGGCCAAGGTAGTACCTACCAATTTGATAGGCAGAGCAATATGAAATTCATCATCATTTGTGTTGTGACAAGTTGAGTTTCTTACCCCATAATAACTATATACAAGGAAACATGCATATGCTCAAACAAGGGGAATCAACATAACAGCCAGTGGCAGCCATGTTTGCATCCCCACCATCAGTGGGAACATCTATAGTGAGACAAGTTATAGGAGAAACCTATTTACCTATCGATGAAGCAAAAGTCATGTCAATGGACCAGATTGTGAGAAAACGAGAATGACTAGACCAAATCATAAAACAAAGGTTAGGATGAAAAAGGCCCAAGTCAATGGTGGAATCGACATTGGTCCCTAAAGGAGAATAGGGGAAAGGTGTTTCAAGTAGTATCATTGAAGAGATGAAGGTACCATCAGATCCACCCACTCAAAGGGAAGACAATCCAATAGAGAGGAAAATAGAGGTGGAGGAAGTTATAGAAGCAACACCTCTAGTGCAAAATAGGGACATAGTCGAAGAATAACAGGATTTTGCTCCACTGGATAGGAAAGAAGATAAAATGTAGACTGATGACCATATAGAGGTTGAAGTAATCGGGGATCAATCCCAACATGTAGATACTAGTGATGACATGCGAGAAAATTTTCCAGAATCTCAAGAAAAAGAGACCTTGGGAGAAGGTCAAAAAAACCAATCTACAAAATATGACAACGAGAAGCCTGAAGGCTTAAAGGAAATAAATGTTCTAGAAATACCTCAAGCATCTACAAGAGAAGGTGAAGATTTTCTAGGACAAGGTTGTTGAACACCTAGAATACTGAGAGGGGGGGTTGAATAAGTATTCCCTTGTACTGTAGAAAATAGTATTACTTGCTTGATTTGGGGAATAATTGATGATAAATTCGACTTAATGAGGCCTTGATTCATTGTTGCAAGGTGTTTTACACATCCACACTAGGTCTTCGACCCTTGCAAATTGAATAACATGCATTTAGCAATGTCTTGTAAAGGTGTTGTAAAGTGTTGTAAAGGACTTTCACACCTCTCTAGACTTATGAGCCCATTTTACTTTAATTCAACATTGTAAAATATATTTAATTGCATTATCACATTAATCTAGAAGGCTTGTAAAATAAAATTAATGTTAATCTAGTGTTGTAATATGATTTACACATTCACATTGGATATCATGCCTTTCTAGGCTAAGTGGACCTCATTTTAGTGTTGTAAAGTGTATTTAATCACACTTTCACATTGAATTTTGTGTCCTTGGCCTTATCCACCCTTTACAACATCATTAATATGCCCCTATGACCCCATATTGTGCATCCCGAGGCATAATTTGATGAAATACCTGACAAAATCACCATATAAACTTGATTTCCTCATTCCCCAACAACCCACCTAGAAAATGGGCCCTTCTGGGACTAATTCACCATCTGTGGCGAATGAGTCCCTACCAAGTGGCACTCATTCCCCCAAGGTGGAGAATGAGTCCCATTTGGGCTATTTTTGACTTTTCAATGGGAAATTTTGGGATTTAAGTTTATTATTGTTTCATGTCGGCCTTAGGGATCCAATTAATGAGAAAATAAGGTGGATTTACTTTATAAAATCAAGTCTCTAAACCCTAATTTACATCTCTTAACTGATTCACAACTCATTCATCATTTTTCTTCCACTTCAAGTCAAGCAAGTTAGGGTTTTATCACTCTAAGTCATAAAGAAAGATTCTAAAGACATTCACAGGCTAAAGCTTCATCTTTTGCTACAGAAAATCAAGGTCAATCATCATGGAAAGGTATTAATACCTTCATTTCATGTTCATTCTTCATATTATCTCTTTATTTGGTTTAATTACCTAAAAGGGTTTGACCAAGGCAAACCCCCATGCCGTAACATCCAACATTTCTCTTTCTCTTCTTGTGTGTTTGTAGATTTAGGCATCTTGGAAGCTTGAAAATCATTAAGAATCAAGTTGAAAAGTTGCTTAAGTCTTTGTTATCACAGGGATTTGCACCATAGGCAGGGTTGGAAAGCTCTTCAATCCCATTTAACATTGGATCAAACTCAGGTTTTGGGTGACCTATAATGAGATTGAACCTCTGGATTCTAGGTCGACTTCCTATTTGTTCTTCTGTTTTACTTTTAACTAATGAAATTGGTTTGGAAAAGGGAAGAAAGTGTTGAAATGAATGCAAAAACTAATTTCTATTTTGGCAATGCACTTAGATAACGATGTTGCATGCAACTTGTTTCACAATTACTTTTCAATAAACCTATTCGCACAACTAAATCTGAACAGTTTAACCACATAAATAATTTATATAAAGACTTAACTGTATTACCATCTTTGAAGGAAAAGAATGTCTTCACAACTAAAATAGTAAAATAAGTCAGATGCACAACATATAACTTGTGGAATCAAAACTTAGTTGTATACAAGCACATATGAATGAGACGGGAAAATAAGGGTTCCTGAGATTAAAACACGATAGATTCCTTATCAAATCATTCACATAGCATGACACTTGAGATTTTGAAGGCAAATACTTAATACACTAAAAGGTAAAAGGAAAGCTTTGCAAAATTGATAAAACTTGATTAATTTGTAATAACCTGCTGAATGTATTAATCTTGAAAAATAAACTAAGTTACAAGAAGCGTTCTTTGCAAAAATTGCAAAAGCAAAAGAAATCAAGAACTAGAGGAAAAAGACTAACTTTTTCCAATATATACAAAAGGCATACACAAAGCAGCCAAAAGGTGAACTGAATGAGAACTAAAGTGAAAAAATGCATCTCCAATGTGAAATCTGAGCAGAAGAGAAAATCCTGATAAAAATAGCCCAAACTCATGCAAAAATGACTGAACTCAGGCTCCAACTAGCTGTCAACTCGTAACTAACGCATAGAGCACTCAAACTAAACTAGAAATCCCTGAAAAATGTGGGCCAAAACATGCAAAAACTGCCTTGTTTTTATCAATTTTCCCATGCAACTGAAACTCCATCCCTGTATCGTGCATGATTAATCTCCAGTTAAAAAATCTCTGATTCCCCAGCTCTATCTGCATCTTTCGCATGATTTTCCTTAAAGAGGACTAAGTGATTAAATATCAAAAATAACCAATGCATGATTATTTTAATATTTAAATGGGCAAGGCACCTCCTTATTTTTCGTTTTAAATATTAATGTAGTCATACATTAATATCCAATTACAATAATAGCTTGAACAAAATCATGCAAATATGCATGAGTCTAAGTGTTTATCACTTATAGAAAGGAAAAATGACTTGGTCATTTTTAGTCTACTCCATCATGACTCATGCAAATATTAGGTTTTATTTGACTTTGGAAGTCATAAACCATAAGGGATAAATAAAACATAATGATTAATTAAAATCATTAGTAAAAATCAACCCCATGTCGACTTAGGGCCGACAAAATCCTTCAAACCCTAATCATTCATGATTATTTTGTATTTTGACTTTTGGCGAAGAGGTTCTGCTGGGAGGAAGCATCACCACTAGAAGAGATAGGGTTTCAGCTCGAGCCATGAATTTCTCTGTGAATTTTCAAGCTTGACCTTCATCTTTCTTTGTTGCTTCTGATGGCGTATTTTCTCAGGACACTTGTATGGTGAGCTTTTTCCTTTACAAGATGCAAAAATTCTAAAATTTCTTCGTTCTAAATGCATTTGTAAGGCTTTTTAAGCCCTGGCCTTGACTATTTTCTAATGTATTTTGATCCTTGCATTCGGTCAATGCTTTATTTCTATGCTTGAGGCCACCGTTTGAAGGTTTCTATTGGATTGGAGATCAAATCCGCTTGTCTTCTGGGAATTTTTTGTCTAAAGATTTCATTTTTGCTGATCTATGGAAAACCTATAGATAAAACAAGGTAAGTCTTCCTTTGTCATAATAAGATGACTATTCTTCATATCTGAAGTATTTGCAGGCCCTCTAGCCGCGGCCATTCATTTATTTTGATGTACTTTTCCCTTTGGATATCTTCTTTGTCAATATTTTGGTTGTCTTGGCCACCATCATCGAATCTATTGAATTTGTCTTTGACCTGGGTTTTAACTTCATTGTGGTTTTGGCATGTACAGGTCACAGCCTCTTTGTCTTGTTCTCCTACTATCATATCACTATAGGTAGACCCATTCATTCTGAGAAATGAAAAAAGTAGATGTATAGTCTTATTCAAATAAGGCCTAAAGATTCCTTTGATGACACCTTAGACTGGTAGGCATCAACAATACAAGGGACCACAAATTTTACTTGATTCACAATTTTTGCCTTTTTCAAGGCCTATATCATGTCGACCATTGCAAGGAGCACAAATTAATGAAATTTTCCTTTGTAACTAGCAAGAAAAAGTTCATTTCTCTGAGCAATATACCTTCATTCATGGCATTGGATGCTCCTAAAATATGACTGTTGTTCCTTTATTTTTTGATATATGCATCTCTTCATGAACTTTCAAATCAAGAACTGCATCTTTGTCCTTTCCACTATGAAAAAGAAGTCATTATTATTTCACTCAAAACAATCATTGCTTGAACATGGTCTTTGTTATGACAACAATGTGATTTCCTAAATATTGCATTGTCAAGCTTTTCTTCATGATTGTAATATGCCCCTTTTAGTGTCATTTTTATATTCTCTCAAAGGTTGCACTATCATTATTATGACTGCCCCTTTGTGATTCACCTTTAGATTGCTAATACTATCCTATGACACAAAATCAAGACTACCCCGCTTGTAAACTGAAATTTCATTAAAGGACTACCTTAGAGTCCATGTAGCTGTGGGTATCATTGACTTTTTATGAAGACTCGGTTTTGTATTACCTCCATTACCACCTTTGTTTCTGATTCAAAAGATCTGGTATATTCTTTGACTCTACAGGTAGCTTCCTATTCTTTACTGTCAATTGTTACTTAAAAATTGTTCCTCATTAGTACTTCGAATAAACTATCTTGTTTGATGCCTTTTGGTATGCATTCTCTAATATAGAGCAATGTTCTGTTGTGAACAAAACTCACACAACAGTTTTACTGTATTGGCACTCAAGAATGGTTTATTCTTGTTGTGCTTTGAGACTGTTACATATTGATGATGATGCTCCATTATGGTCTTCTGTGGACTATGTATAGTTGTACAACTCTATGACTGCTTTCCCTAATTTTGAGTTTGATGATCAAACTATCATGCATTCATTGAGGCATGACTTAAGAGAATATCATAATGCTGCCATTATTACCCGTGAACATGATAACTGTGATTGCTTTGCTTTTACATGCTGCATATATAATTGTTTATGAGTTGGGCTCAACCCTTGTGGGAGCCACATTTTCCATCACTCATAACAATATCTATCGGTTGAAATGATCTGATTATACCTGTACCTGCACACTAAACAAACGTATTAGCAAAATAAATGAAGCTGAAAGCTTCCATTGAACTCCGTTTCTTTGAACATATGCTTTTCAATGGCTATGTCATCTGGTGAATGCATGATTAGGTGTGCATTACATTTCTGTTGGTAATGTAGGCATGAGGTAGGATGTGATTTGTCATTGCTCTAACACCACCTTAATACAATCTTGTAGATGCATTTAGAGCTTAGAGCTGAACAATATGGAGACACCAGAGACACGACAACTAAAGACTTCAAGTGTGACAATGATTCGTCATTCCAAGAAATAACGAATCACCTTCTCTCTTATACCTATATTCTCTTCAGTTGTGTTGTGCACATTTCCTTTTTGTATACATTATTTGATTATAAAAATCAAATTAAGCTACTCCTGCGGCTTGTGCGCGACTTTAGTTTTTACAATATGAATAAAGTAGCATTTCAAATGCAAATTTATGAGTTCTTTTGTTACAAACTTTTGCATAATCACACTGGAAATTCACAAGTAATCAAATTCTGGATTAGAATGAATACTTTAGCAGAAAAAATGTACCTTTCAATGAGAAATGCAATTCAACTCTGCCTATTTTGAGTTGTGGCTAAAAATAGGTAACAGTTTTCTCTCCATTGTCTAAGTCGAAATATCAACAAAAAGTCACTTTCAGGTTAAGAAATTAGACATTCAGAGGCAGACACTTATCAGGAACTGAAGTGTAGATCAAAGACTTTGGTTTCCACCTTTGGATTTTCAAAAATTCAAAAGTGGACTGGTTTTCCATGGATGGCAAATGAGTCCCACTGCCAGGCCTAATTTTGGATTTTTGCAGTTTTGGATACCCATTTGTCCAAAACGAGTTCCAGAACAATTTCCTAGATCTGGGACTAATTCGCCCAGAATGGTGAATGAGTCACACCAGGCCTAAAAATTAGGATCAATAGCATTTCAAAAGTCATTTCAAGTCTCCAAAAGGTTTACAGGTACACTTCTTTAGTTTCATTCATTTCTGGGTATGTGCAGGATCGTGATGGGCCAAAAAGTGGCGATATGATGGGTATGTCTAGGATATGTGGCTATGATTTTATTTGCCAAAGGTGATAAAGCAAGGGTTTTAAAGGGATATTCTCATATTTCCACAATATAGTGTGCTTTAATTTGAATTTAATAAATAATTAATATTCACATTTCTATTTTGAATTCGACTAAGATCCTAATTGATGAGCTGATTGAAAAACATCTATATTTCATGAGTATGACATTTTAAGATCTGTGTCACGTTCATTGTAGGTATGCTATGGTCTCAAAATATATATGAATTTCATGGTGCGACAGGTTAAAGATTGAATTAGGACATGCAGTTTATATCTTTCCAGAGTTAGCCAATCCTTAATTATGAATTAATTATTTGCTTAGGAAAATTAAAAGATATGTAAATCACATGAGGACATGGTCCTCTGCCCATATTTGAAATCTTATAAAAAGTATCATTTTATTGGTTAGGGTGTTAGGTGGACCCTATATTTTTCTTAGGGCATTTGAGAGTTTCAGGTTTTCACCAAATTATTTTTTCTTTTAAATAAACCTGGTAGCTTAAAGGCTTCAGGTTTGTTACAAATTCTGATAACACGTATTTTTCAATATAGATAACTATTCAAATTTTTTACATCGAGTTTCCTAACTTTGATTTTCTAAATTTTTGCTTAAGGGCCCTATTTTTCCATGATGATCCACACTTTTGTACCCATACGACAGGTTTACTTTCATTTCTAGGTGTTTTTGCATTACACAATGTGTTTTCCAACAAGTTGCATTTCAATAGTTTTCATTTAATAATCAATAGCTTTTTGTAGTTTGTTGCATCTAAATCATTGTATTTAGGCATAATTTCATCATACATACATTAGTTTGAGTGAACCACCTAGATTTTGGTGTGGGATCTATCTCTTTCCTTTAGGTGAAAAACCCTAATTGAGCAAAATAGAGTTATAGCATCCTACCTCCAAAAATCTATGGTTCATTTTAGTGAACTTGCTTTTCGAATACTTTTCCGATTTGGAGTTCATCATTGATCTAGCCTCACATTGATCTTGCATTAGGGTTTGCGTGGATTCATTTGCATGCTAGGTTTCAAATTTTGCATTCATGAAAAATGCATTTAGGTTGCATTTTTGGCATCTAAATTCTTTTAAATTTTCCAAAATTCTGCATTTTTAACTTAGGTTTGCATCGTAGAACTCAGAAAACATAAATATCACTCAAGATTTTTTAAAAATTTTGGAAAAAAATCGCCACTAGGACTCATTTGCCACCTGGGCGAATCATTCCCTTTTCACCCTTGAAACTACCTTTTACAGAACTGAAAACCCTGTTTTTAAGCTTCGGTTTGGTGCCATTGCCTACCTATCTCAGTTGGTTGAGTTTTTGTAACATATAATTCATTAGATCTAGCTTATATTAGCTCATTTGATGCATTGTTCAATTTCACATTTGCATTTTTACATAACATAATAAGCAAATTACTTTGTTTTGCATCTGAAGATAGCATTGCACTTTATTTACTTTTGCATAGCATGTTCTTTTTCAAAAGATGTGTCTTTGATTTGGTTAAACATGGATTCTATAAGCACAATATCCCCTCTTATGAGTCCAATTTTGATTACAACAATGGGGAACATGTTACTCATAGCTTTGACCAAACAATTACATTACCCATTGGTGTGAATGGAGGTGTAGACAATCATAACATGCATACTTGTTCTTCTCCTGATACCTCTACTACTAGTGACAAAGGTATCTTGGTGTAGGAAGTTACAAGCCTTGAGGGTCTTGATTGTCCATCTCCTCATTCCCCTTTGAAAGATGTTAGACAACAAGAACATGAGATCATAGACACATTTCTAAATATCACCTTACCTAGTCTCCATACCCATGACAATCAAACTTGTCCATCTCCTAATATCCCTACTTGACATAGAGGATAGGTTGGTGTTAGATGATATCCCTATTAAGAATCATGAAACCCTTGATCCTCCCTTCCCTAATGCTCCTCCCATTTGGGATAATCTATTTGAAAACCATAGTAGTCCTTCTCTTGATGCCTCCCCCACTTGTGATGAAGGTACCTTAAAAACCTTCACCTTGAATAAACATATTACAAGCTCTCCTAGTAGGGTAGATAATATATAACATGCGAATGAAACCTTAGGGAAATATGGCAATCAGATCGAGTCTTCCCCTCATTTCCCCACTATCGATTGATCATTCTCCTACTTGTGGTACAACCATTTGAGAAGAACAAATCCATGAATGTCAAGAACATTTGATTTTAGTTCTTCTAAAAACTCTCCTTCTAGGGAGAATATCATGGTGCTAGAAAATAGCAACAATTATAATGTGTCTTAGATAAAAAAGTGATTCTCAATTTCCCTTTATTAGAAATATATCAAACCAAGACCGCTAAGGTTATGAATGCACAAGTGTCCATTAGATCCCCCTCGATCAATGGACCTCATACATATCCCATGGGACATCCTAACAACCCTCTAATTCTCTACCCACCTTCAAAGAACAACAAACTCAAAATAAACCTGAACTTATCATTTACCCTCCTAAGAATAATGTTTCGCAGCAACTAAGTCATAATACCATTGCTCATACGTATAACACTTGAAATAATCCGTAACCACCAAAACCAACCCCGATATTCTTACCGTTGCTTAATCCTATCCTACCTAGCTCTTTCTTGCCAGGTCGAAAGGAGTATGATCTTGTCGAGCAACTTAAGAGTACTCTTGCTAAGATATCATTGTGGAACCTTATTCAAGCCTCCCCTCACTATCACAACATGATCCAAACAGCCTTAGAAATTGTTCCTGTCTCTTCTAATGTGCAACCAAATGACATAGCAGCCATCATTAATAGAATAAACAATGACATTGTTTTCCACCAAAGTGAACTCCCCTCTTTGGACGTGCAAAAACAAAATGATCCTCTCATGATCATAGCGCAATACAAATGAAAAGGGATAAAGATAACTCTTGTAGATACTAGTTTTTCCCTTAATGTGTGTAGTGTGAGCCTTCTAGATAGGCTTGGCATTGATCAATTGACTATTCAACCTGATTCTTTATCTACGAAGGGATTTGACAATGTCGAAAAAAAATTGCTCGAGGTGATCATTATACATCTTACCGTTGGAGTGGCCACCTTGAATACACCAATCCATGTTATGCCTCATGAACTTTCATGTAATCTTATCTTAGGTAGACCGTGGATTCATGCAATGAAAGGTGTTCCTTCCACTCTTCATCGTAAAATGAAATACATCTACAACAACATAGTCCACAGAGTTGACTTGGCATTGATCAATCGACCATTTGACCTGATTCTTTATCTACTAAGGGATTTGACAATGTCAAAAAGAAATCGCTGGTGATGTTATACCTCTTCTACCCAGATTTGGGTAGCCATGTAGACCACCAATCCTTGCTAGCCATCATGAGCTTTCATGTAATCTCTTGGGTAGACCATTGGATTCATGCAATGGAAGGTGTACCTTCCACTTTCTTCATCGTGCGATAAATACATCTACAACAGGTCCATAGAGTTACATGCTAGTCCTAATCCTTATAGTGTCTCTTGGGAAAACAAAGAAAATTCTTCCAACACATCAACATCAAACTACACGGTGGGGCCGACAATGGGAACAATAAGAACAACATATTGGACAGTTGAAATGCACAATTACAAGATGGTTAGAGTTCTTTGGATTTTTTGAACGTGAATTCATGGGTGAATTAGATCCTTTTCCTTCAAATGGGGAAAGGGGGAAAAATAGAGCAGACCCGAAGAGATCCACTTCAACTGTCTTTGAACAATGAAAGAAAACTACTACGACCACCTTTGACAGCGCTTATCGCAATGCCAATAGTCAAAAGAAATAGTAGAAGAGCTTTATGGAAGGTGCCAGACTTATGAAACAACTTGGCTATAGTGGAAGCGCTTTAATGGATGGTATCTGACCCCTATAGACCCTGTGTGTCTCAGTCAGTGTCTCATCAAATATTTCAATCGGTCTGTTCATCTTCCTATAAAGGAAAGATCAAAATCTCACAATCAAAAGAGTCTTGCATAGGTATGACATATTGTACACTTAGTCAAGAGGGTATCTTGTCAAGACTCCTCCAAGAACACTTGATAACCCTTCCTCCCCGAACTCACAAGAAATTCTATTACAAGACATCATTATGTGTCTATCATAGAGTTCACGGTCATTCCAGTAATGAATGTAAAGCGTTGAGTCATAAAAGCCAATATTTTCAGGAGTTTGGTGTTCTTCCTTATGTGGGGGCACCTCATTCCTCTAATTGATACTGATTTTCACTCTTGCCTACATTTCATCAATCATTTCGGCTCACCCTTGTCCTACACTAAGTGGGGGAAAGGGGTTCGGTAGCCTTGTCCTCATATGTCACTTGTGGTTGCTTCTTTTGGCTAGTTATTAGCCTTTCATGAACATATAAGAGCAAGCTTAGGATGTGGATGACATGCCTTAAGTTGGCTCGCATGTGACATACTACCTTTTTCATGACGTAGCTTATCGGGAACATATGACTTGGCATAGGGCTTTCCGAGTAAGCTCTAATGTCTCGTTCTTCTACTTTAAACCAATTGCTCACAACACTGGTGTTCACAACTACTTTAAAGTGGGTACATACATCACCACTCACATTTCATTGTGCGATTTATTTCTTCTTGCAATGCGTCCTCTTCTTGGTGGTGTCATTAGGCTTGATTCCATTCAAGATCGTGATACTTCTTTTGACACATCCTCTCTTGGAAACATTAAGCACGATGTTCCCTAAGATGAAACCTTGTACGAATTAAGCAAAATCCCTTTGAACAATCCTTATACTATTTTGCATTAACAATGTCTATGAGTGTCAAGCATACGAAGTTTTGCTTACTGCATAGAGCTTGAAAATCATTTTCCTTTGCGGTGCCTTATTAAAGTTATCAGGAGGTATAACTTTGATATGGTTGAGCGGAAAGCCCATTCTGAGGCACGACTTTCCCCATAGCCACCTATGTGTTTGTGAGTACATACCAGCCATGAGTGTATGTTTCTCACCTTTTGGGCTTTCTCACCCGGTGGCTAGCCAAGAGTTCCATCGCCCCAGAGTGAGTATGCATTTTATTTTTGGACAAACAACCTAAATATGATCCACAACGTGTTGGACAAATAGCCGAAGCTTGATCCACCTTTTCATTTTCATCTTTCTCCTCCTCCTAGTTCTTGTCATTGGATGATTGCGTATCTTGATTTGATGCATATCATTCACCCTTGTGCATATCCTCTTGCTCTTATGTCAGTTTGACATAGGATCTTAGATCCTGGGGCTTGATTGCTTCGTTCATCTTTGTTATCCTAGACCATCCGCATTGGTACAACTAGACCTCTCTTGAATGTCTACTTTAGTGTGAGTTTGAAGCAAGTTCATCCTCTCACTAAAGTGGGGGCTAAATGTACCATAGAAAAAATTATTACTTGCTTGGTTTGGGGAACAATTGATGATAAATTGGACTTAATGAGGCCTTGATTTAGTGTTACGAGGTGTTTTACAAATCCACGCTAGGTCTTGGACCCTTGCAAATTCAATAACATGCATTTAACAATGTCTTATAAAGGTGTTGTAAAGTGTTGTAAAGGACTTTCACACCTCTTTAGACTTAATGAACCCATTTTACTTTAATTCAACATTGAAAAATATATTTAATTCCATTATCACATTAATCTAGAAGGCTTGTAAAATAAACTTAATGTTAATCTAGTGTTGTAATGTGATTTACACATTCACATTGCATATCGTGCCTTTCTAGGATAAGTGGTCCTCATTTTAGTGTTGTCAAGTGTATTTAATCACACTTTTACAATGAATTTTGTGTCCTTGGCCTTATCCACCCTTTACAACATCATTAATAGGCCCCTATGACCCAATATTGTGCATCCCAAGGCATAATTTAATGAAATACTTAACAAAGTCACCATATAAACATGATTTCCTCATTCCCCAACAACCCAGTTGGCAAATGGGCCCCTCTAGGACTAATTCACCATCTCTGGCAAATGAGTCCCTGCCAAGTGGGATTGATTCGCCCAAGGTGGCAAATGAGTCCCATTTGGGCCATTTTTAACTTTTGAGTAGGAAATTTTGGGATTTAAGTTTATTATTCTTTCATGTTAGCCTCAGGGATCCAATTAATGATCAAATAAGCTAGATTTCCTATAAAATCAAGTCTCTAAAACCTAATTTACATCTCTTAACTCATTCACAACTCATTCATCATTTGTCTTCCACTTCAAGTCAAGCAAGTTAGGGTTTTATCACTCTAAGTCATAAAGAAAGCTTCTAAAGAAATTCAAGGTTTGAAGCTTCATCTTTTGCTACAAAAATTCAACTTAAATCATCATGGAAAGGTATTAATCTCTTCATTTCATTTCCATTCTTCATATTATCTCTTCATTTGGTTTAATTACCTAAAAGGGGTTTGACCAAGGAAAATCCTCATGCCCTAACATCCAACATTTCTCTTTCTCTTCTTGTGTGTTTGCAGATTTAGGCATATTGGAAGCTTGGAAATAATTAAGAATTAAGTTGCAAAGTTTCTTAAGACTTCTCTTCATTGTTTAAGGAAAAATATCAACAAAAAGTCACTTTGAAGTTCAGATATTGGACTTTCGAAGGCGGACACCTGTCAAGTACCAAAGTTTAGATTAGAGACTTTAGTTTCCACCTTTGCATTTTCAGAAATTCAAAAGTGGACTGATTCACCATGGATGGAGAATGAGTCCCACTGCCATGTTTGATTTTGGTTTTCTGGAGTTTTGGATACCCATTTGTCTGAAACGGGTTCCGAAACAATTTCCCAAATCTAGGAATAATTTTCCCAGAATGGCGAATGAGTCCCACCAGGCCTAAAAGTCAGAATCAGCAGCATTAAAAATTCATTTCAAGTCTCCAACAAGTTTACAGGTGTACTTCTTCAGTCTCATTCATTTCTACTATAGTTTACTTTCATTTCTAGGTGTTTTTGCATTACACAATGTGTTTTCCAACAAGTTGCATTTCAATAGTTTTTATTTAATAATCAATAGCTTTTTCTAGTTTTCTCCATCTAGATCATTGTATTTAGGCATAATTTCATCATATATACATTAGTTTGAGTGAACCACCTATGTTTTTGGCCTATCTCTCTCCTTTTAGGTGAAAAACTCTAAGAGTGCAAGAGAAGTACATAGCACCCCAAAAATCTATAGTTCATCCCTTAAACTTAATAACTTCAAATTTCATTACAAAGCATCTCATTAAACTTACAAAAATGGAAAGAAATAGGTAAAGCATGTACCACAACAATCAACAAAAGAACACCATATCTTACGTGTAAAACCCTTGAAAGGGGAAAAACCACGATGAGGATTAACTCACTATATATCATAACCAGTTACAATAGATCATATTTTAAAGGACTCACTATCTATAAAATAGGAGGGCTCACTACCTAAGGAAGATTACATCTTCTAGAATTACAAATTTACATACAAAAATGGCTCATTGCCAGAGTTTGAACTATTTACAATGTATTTGTTATATGCTAAAGACATAATTCCTTGTTTTTCTCAGAAAACTTACTTTACACACTTCATCCTTTAGTGTCACTCTTATGTGCATACACAAGATTACCAATATAACCTTATACTCTTATCTCTACACACCCATATATTGGATTTTCCTTCTTTATATATATCTTTCATAATCATGCATACCATCAACTAGGTCGGCCTAAATGGATGAAACATGAGACCCCTAAATCTATCGGCTCAAAAATCCAACATAAATGTTCCTTACAAAAGTAACCAAAGTGTGTTCATCATAAAATAAGTCAACATGACCTATAGATACTCCCATGAATCTGCTCCATACACAATTTAGTCTCGCGTGACCCTGAAACCCTTAGGTGGGCACCGCACAAACAAACTGATAAAGCAACAACTAAATGAACTAATTGTTCATCCAAAATTGATGTTTGGATCACCAAACCTCTTGAAACTCAAAATACACACACATTTGGCATCTTGAAGCACTTCCTAAAATCTGCAAACCATAATGATCATCTGTGGTGGAATGTGGAGTATTCCAACATGAACCTTGCAACTGTAACTTTGTCACCTCTTAGTTTGATCTATCACTAATATCTTCTGCTATCGAAGAAATAAAACCCTGAAAATTTGGAAATGGACTCCTTCAATATGTATCATTATTATCTCAAAATTGCATGACAAGACAATGGAATATAGAACTATGCAGACCATAAAATTGTTCCTTTGTTATATTGAAAATACACTATCTCAGTTTGGGACAGCCAATTTCTAAGGTGAAATCTGCCTAAAATTGACTAAGTTTGCTTGACATGGACGCCCTAGGAGAGAATAGGCACCCATCTTTTTAGGGCATCAAATGATGGAATTAGGGTTTGAGCTCCTAGGAAAAGTTGTTCAGTTTCCCCCAGCTCCGCAGTGAGTCTAACAGTGCAATCATCAGATCATCCAGTCGTCCAGAATTCGAGAAACTAGGCAGTTTCAAACAGAATGCAAAATGAAAATCTTGAAAATGTTTGAAAAGTTTCTAAGTCTGGGAACCTTGCGCATCTTAGGTGCCTAGGGGCGCCCAGCTTTTGAGGGGCCTAGTCCAACAGTTAGGGTTTGCAAAAGTGCTCAATCTCTCCGGAATTCAAACAACTTCACAACGAGTGTCTCCATTAGAACATCAGACTGGTCAGTCTCTGACAAATCCAAATCAAAGGTGACAGTATAAGATGAAGATTCAAAGTTTGAAGATGAAACCAGATGAAAATATTCTAAGTCTGGAGTAGATGGGCGCCCCTGGTGAAGAAGGGCACCAGAGCTTTTGATCCCCCAGATGCAGCTTTCAAGTGATGTAACCCCCATAAGACCCCTCTCAGAATCCTTCAAGCTATCTAATGATTCCAGCCATCAGTCTATCTGAGCTCCAGAGCATCCGAAATGGCAGGATCATCTGAAAGAGGGGAGACAAGCTTGAAACCTGAAAAAGTGAAAAGATGGTTAAGTCTAGTGAACATGGGCGCCCTAGGAGGAGATAGGCGCCCAAAATTTTGATGTCTTAAAATAAGTTTTTAGAAAAAATTACCTCCAAAAGACCCTTCTCAGAATTCAACAAGCTATCCATCAAACCTAACAGTCAGCCGATCGGGTCAATCTAGCTCACCAAATTGTGAAATCATCTAAAGGTGAGGAAAACAAAGAAATTGAAGAATATCAAGAAAATGGCAAACACTAGAAGCCATGGGTGCCCCAGGTAGCCAGGTGCGCCCAAGCTTTTGGAGGTCAAGATGAAGACTTTAGCCAAAGTTGTCTCTAGATGATCTCTTCATAAACAATCAGGCTCCGTGACAGATCATTCTGCCGGATCACAGTGTTCATCGAGTTCCCAAAAATCAAGATTGAACAAAGGATGAAACTCAAGAAAAAAATTGAAAATGGTGAAGAAAATGGCTAAGTATGGAGAAGAAAAGCGCCCCAAGAGGAGATTGGCACCCAAGAAGCCATGCCTTAGCCAAATTTTCAAAATGTCAAAATTTTACAGAGAAGAAAAACGTCTAAATTCAATGGACAAGCTGAGGCTAGGGTTTGAAGGATTGAAAGCAAAAAGCCAATTTTCTCATCCTCAAACTTATTTAAAAGCCTTTTTCCTTCATTCTTCACAATTTATTGCAGGTGGCGAAGAGGAGCAGCAAAACAAAGTTTTTCTTTTCAAGATTTGAGAGCCATAGCTTGCTGATTTTTCAAAAGTTCTTCATCAATTCTTAGATCAGCAACATAAGACCTTGCTTTTTCATGTTTTTTTCATCCAGAACATTGAATTTTTGAAGAAGAAGGTCAAGGGTTTCAATTTTCAGCCATCTGGGTTTCTTCATCTCATTCTTCTGAAGAATTTTTGAGGAAATTTATCAAGTTGCAGCAGCTGCTCTTTCCTTGCATGTTAGTGAAATCCTCAAAGTTCTCAATTTTTGATCATCTAGTCCTCTCAAAACAATTTTCTGTAGAAAACCTAGATCATTGTTTTTTTAGAAAATTTTAGATTCTAGGGTTTGTTGCTTTTTCCATTAGCCATTGGTGTTTTTCAAATCTGATCAACTGGGTCCATTTCTAATTGTATTCTAATCTAAACCCAAGTGCAAGCTTTTTCGATGAAAATTTGAAGAAATTAGGGTTTGCTATTTTTTTAGTCTAAATTCAAAATTTTCAAAAACAGACGATCTGGGTTGTCTTGCAACGAAATTCTGAGCAAAACCCATATCTCAGAAAAATTTCCAAAACTTTGTC